>CM022946.1:71772856-71871818 GCA_012931725.1 Litsea cubeba
TGCTACGTAGCGGCGTAGCGGTGCGATTGAAAAAAATCGTCAAAAAAATATGAAAAATTTTCAGAATATCTAGAATATTGGAAAATAATAGAAAATGTATATTTTTTGCAAAAGTAACTAAGACAAGAGGGCGTAGCGGGCCCCTCATAATGAGGTCCTTTATCACTGTCTGAATAGAAAATAGTAGTAATGATCATTTTTTTTCCACATATTTCATGTTTGTAATCAAACAATGTCATCAAAATATTATCACCATTGTTGCTTAGAATATCACATTTCTGAGTTGTATTTTGAAATGTATACATATATATATGTTAATATAGTTTAAAATTTTCTATTAAAGTAAAATTTGGTTAGGGCCCTAGGTTGAGCCACTATTTCCCATTAGAGAGTAATTTGGTTAGGGTCCTATTTCCTATTAAAAGGAGATTTGGTTGAGCCCTATTTCCTATTAGAGTAAAATTTTGCTAGAGCCTTTCTTCAATTAGTGTGAAATTTGACTAGACTTTATTTTCAATTAGTGTGAAAGTTGGCTATGTCTCTATTTCTAGTTAGAGTAAAATTTGACTGAGCTCTATTTCGAACTGGGGTAAAATTTGGCCAATCCCCTAATTTTTATTTATTTGGCTAAGCCATGATTTGTTCTATTTTAATACCTAAGGGGCCCATTTGATTTTTAACTATAACTTTCGTAAGGTGGGCCATTGTGGGGCCCATTTAATCTTTATTTATATCTTTCATAAGGTGAGCCCAATGTGGGGCCCATAGTTACCCTACTTAGTAAATATTGGAGGGACCAAAACAGGGGCATTTGCTGCCCTAGTTCTTTTCCCAAAACGGAAGGCTCGAGAATTCAAGGGAAAATAAAAAACAAGGCTCAAGAAAGACAGAGAAGAGGGTAAGGAGAAGAGGAAGAAAGAAAAGAAAATGAAGAATAATAGAAAAAAGAAGAAGAAGAGAAGAGGAGACGGTGCTGCCTGGCGGTGATGTTGTCGCTGCTCCGCTGGTGTTGCGTGGCTCCGGTGCCTCCTACTGCTGTGTGCTGCTGTTGCTACTGCTGCTTCCAGGTATGTTTATGAAGCTGTTGTCCTTCTTTTTTTTCCTTTTTCCTCCTTTCCTTCATCTCCCTGAGCCGACAGAGGCCTTTTTTTATTTTTTACATTTCATTGCTTGTAGGGGCCGATACGCTACAGGTAAATAGCGGCCACTACAAGCCGCTGCGGATGTGAGCGCCGATAAATAGCATATAGCATAGCGGTGGCCACCGCTACGCCCGATTTATCGGCCGCTAGATTTTTTCATCCTTGGGTAGATAAAATAGATTTGAAGAAGTGTATCTTCTCTGAGGATTTGACTCAAGATATATCAGAATGGAGAAACATAATTCGTGTCGCCAACCTCAACATAGTTGCGACAAGGCTTTGATGATGATGATGATGCAGATGATTACAATTTAGTCTTCCTGTTCCTGGAAAAGAAACTCCTGCATTCCCTTAATTCATGGAAATGACACACTTATAAAAAAGGCATTGGGAATGCAGCCGTGTTGTTTGCGCCGTAGTTTTGTGCTTTGAATCTTCAAAACAAATGTTAAGAGGTGAATGACGGAACCAATCTGAGTAACAAATAACAGAATATATTTACGTAACTACAGCCTACAACACGATACAACAATCATTACCTAAAACAAGAAATAAATAACCAAGATTATAACAATAAATGTCAAAGTTTCATATTATAACCTCAAAAGATTCATTTACTGAAAGGTACAACTCTTTACCAAACAATCAACATGAATCAAGATATTAAACATACTTGAGACTGTAGTCTCAGCTTTTCTTGCTTCAACAAAGAGATCTTTGTTTCTGCCTGGAAAAAGATGCATTAATAAGGTTCTAATTCAAAAAATAAACATGTTCCAACAGTGCCAGCAGATAAGAAACTTACTATCTCCTTAGACCGCCTGAGATAACCAATCACTTTTTGTAGGTCATCATCTCCTTGTGGATCTGAAGAGGTGGTACCCGAAGAAACTGCAGAAGAACTACGTACAGACTCGGCCAGTTTAATGTGCATTGCTTCTAAGCGATTATGTAGTATCTTATTCTGAAAAGATGAAACGAATGAAAGAGATATATTTAATTATTAGATGGAAAATGAAATATAAAAAAAAAAAAAATTGTTATGATTGGGCCGAAGTAAACGACACTAGTTCAAGGCACAAATGAAACTTACCGATTTTTATTTTTCTTTTCACACCACATCATGAGTAAATCAAAATAATGATTAAATGTTAAAATAAGTAGCTCATATCTATGTGCCCTTGCTCTTTCTGAATCCATCTTTTTTCTTTGTTCAAGGATCTTGGTCCATATGTTACTGGCAAGCAAATGATAGTGGAGTGTACTTTTATCCCCCCCTTATTGGTACCTATCTATCTAAATGCCGATTGGGAGCAAACCCATTATAGAATGCAATTACCAGCATAGAATAAAATCTCCGCCGCTTACATAAACCTATATCTTGCCACATGGAAATTTAACTAAGGGTCTTTTGGGGAGTGAGGAAAGGGGTGTGGGCCTGTGGGGTTTTAATTGGAACCCAATTTCATAACTGTTGAAACAAATAGGATTTCAATAAACTTGTTGATTGAAAAAATATATATATGAGTAGATATTATTAGCTAGGATGGAAATTTGTGGGGACAAGGAGACTTAGTTACATAGATAACCTGTATATTGCAAAAAGATGAGGTGCATGTCTATACAAACAGTAGTTAGCACACTCATTACCGCTCCCTCATATATATCTTCCATGATGTGATGTCAATAGAACCTCTTGGAGCCTCTTTTTAATCTAAAATCCACTAAATAAAATCACGAAAGTACCATGTCTTAGGCTTCCTCTAGACTCATGAAGTCTAGAGACTTCATGGTCTTCATGAAGTCTCTCCACTCCACGGTCTTCATGAGTCTTTAAAAACGTCTTTTTAAATGCCCCAAGACTTCTTTTCTCTTGAACAGTCCCCTGAACCTCATGATCAGTCTCTGATAGGTAATTAAATGCCCTTTGACTTTTTAAAGTAGGTGTTTGTTATTACAAGGTCAAAAGCCAATGCAACTTCCAAGATAGCATCTCCTATCTCCATTTCTCCAAATCCTGTCCTCCATGCACTCACTTATACGCTTTTCTTTCCATTCCTACATGCTCATTTAAGTCCCCTCCAAAGAAAGTGTTTTTACTAGCAGCAATTTCTCTATTAAACCATCCAACTCCCCCCAAAATTGTTTATTACCACTTTCATCAAATCCTAATTGGGGTGGATAGGCACTAATGATGTCTATTTTATCTTTTCTAACACTAGTTTAACCGCTATAAGTCTATCAGCCAACCTCTTTACACCCCCAATCTTTTCTTTCAAATCCTTGGATTAAGATTTTATGTGGCAGTACATTATAAAAGACTTGGATATATATGAGCAAAATCAACGTTTTATCGCAACCAAGTACAATTGCATTTAAATGAGGCATGGACAAGTACAATAAGTTAACACCTGTTCATTGATTTCATTGTATTTTCTCTCAGCTTCATTCTTCAATTCTAGCAACACTGACTTCTCTGCTACCCTGTTGCCTTTAATGCATCCTGCAGAATGCACGAAGCAATTACATATTGTATAAACACAAACTAGATCCATGTTGCACTAATATAATAGCTATACACAAGGATGACAAAAAACATTTTACTTAAACTGATCGAAATAAACCAAGCATGGCCCAACAAGAAATTATGACAACACAATGATTTTCTTTTTCTTTTTCTTTTAATTTTATAATCAAGATACCAACCCAATCCATGATATCTATGGGATAATTGGTTCAAATTTGATCAAGTGAGTAAGTTTAATATATTACTATGATCAGAAAATTCTAAATCATTGATATAAATCACAGTCTAGATCTATCGAAGAACATCTATAACTAGCTCACGGCTTTTAAAAAGGTTATTAATTGGGAGCAATGTAGGTGTTCGCAATATTCAACACGAGGCAGTTGAAAAAAAGGCAGAATCAAATGATCCAACACTCTTGCGATTTGAAAAGAAGAGAAGAGCAAGGAGAAATGAAACAAATGATCCAACACTCTTGCGATTTGAAAAGAAGAGAAGAGCAAGGAGAAATGAAAAGATGAGAGAGAAACAGATGAGTTACTTAACTTGACTAATATTCATTTTTATTGAAAGTTTTTACAAAAGACCACTATACTTCAGACAACCTCAAAAAGGCCCCTGTTTTTTGTGGATTTTACAAAAAGACCCTTGGTCTGATGGTGTAACACATGACTACTGGTTCATACGGCAAAATTCACTACTCAAGTTCCTTTTAGTGGGGCCAACCTGGATCCACGATGACTAAGAGAGGCATGGTGACGGAAAGGGTTCAATGTGGATTTAGAAAATATGTAATATCAAGCTGTTCAAATGATTCTAGCCTTAAGTTTTCGGTCCTCAAAGTTCAAGGGGTAAAATTGTGTTTTTATCTATTTACTTGAGCGGTAGGTCAATCTTTTTAAGGGTACAAAACAGTCAAAAGAAAAAAAAATGGGCCTAGTTAGTAGTTACTTTTTGTACAGCTTGAAGTTTTAGTCAATGGACATTTTAGTAAAAACAAAACAAACATAGGGGCCTTTTGGGGTTTTGAGAAAATACAAGGGCCTTTTGAAAAAGCTTTTTATTGGCATAATTTTTTTAAGGATCACATAAAGAGTAAATCGACAAACAGCTTATAAGCAACATTCCACATGGGACTAAAATGGGGGACAACCAATGTGACCTAAGGCTCATAAGCCAGTTTGACGCTCATCCAAATTGTATCTGCCGTTTGATTTTGTATGAGAAACTTGAAACTCTTTATCGTTTCAAACCCTTGATCTCTAAGTCACAATATCTCAACCAATGATCAAACATAGATTGCAAAGGGAGCATCGGCCTGGCTCCAAAATGCTATGTATTGCTTCTTTCCATACTATTGGGCATTGGCGCTAATTTTATTTGAGCTTAAAAAATCTTAAATATTAGAAGATGTTAAATTTTGAGTGTATCGTTTCTTTCTAAGCTATCGGGTATTGGAGGTAATTTCATTTGATCTTAAACATAAGAAGATGTTAGATTTTGATGCATATTTTTATAAGCAATTAAAATAAATGTATGCATATGATCCTTGAAGTGAAATAGCAAGACATACGTTTTACTACGGAATTAGAATAGCAGAAATGCAAAAGACATTGGTAAGAATGGAGGACAAAATATGCACGGACCCGAACCCAGATATCCCTATTTAATTTAACTGATCCTTGATAGCATTTATAATTTCTTTTAAATTAGCTTAGGGGTATTTTAGTAATTTTTCCAAGTATAGGAGGGTGGGACCCTTTTTAGGAAATTTTCTTGTGTTAAGTTAGCTTGGGTCTGTAGTTGGACTCTAATATGTCAAACTGGGCTTGTACCTAAAGACTTAGGGCCTGTTTGGATGCATAAGAAAACACAAGAAAATAATATTTTTTAGAATATAATCTTTCATTTTTTAAAGAAGAGAATCTTGTGTGTTTGGTAACCCAAGAAAACTTGAAGGAAAATATTACTTTCTTTCAAAACGCTCAAGATTTTCTCCTACAGCTCCCCCTTATAGAATACTTTCTATAAGATAAGAATCTTTCAAATGACAATTATAAAGTGGTAGAGTAAAGTAAAGACTTTCAAATCCATCATGATGTTACATATATGGTAAAGTAAATAAAAGTAATGTCACAGCACGGTAAAGGTGGGATAAAATATTTGGTAAAGTAAAGTGGGAAGGAATGATAAAGTATTTTCTTTTTATTCAACTTTACTTTATCACATTTTATCGTAGTTTTATATAGTAAGTAAAAGTGACTTGTTTACAGGTGTGGTAACGTGAAACAAAGATTGATGTCATATCATAGTAAAGGTGAGGTAAAGTAAGGTGAGATGAAGTATGTGGTAAAATAAAGTGGGGAGAGAGTTGTAAAGTGGTTATTTTTTGTATTGATTTTACTTTACTATACTTTACCATTGTCTTATGTCATAAAAGAAAAGCAGCTTAAGGTAAAAACATCGCAGTTGAACTTTACTATGCCACATTATTTTTTATCCAGATGTAGTAAATTATATTTAAATTAAAATATTTAATAAAAAATATTTTAATAATGTATTTTATTTTAATCATAGCAGATTCCAAACAACTCAATTTAAAATCTGTAAGATTCTTCAAAAACCACCAAACAGCAAAAATATTGTAATATTATAATATTATAATATTATATTCTATACTATTTTATTCTTACAATAATTAAATCTGTAAATATTTTATTCTGTATACATCCAAACGGGCCCTTACTATCTCACATGTAAATTAATTTAGTCAAAAGATACACCTGTACAAAAGACTTAGTTAGGAATGTTTTTGCTGTAAAATCTGTTTGTAAGCCTTGATTAAGGCATTGAATATTAATATAAGGGAGAGTCGATCCTCAAGGGGACTCAATTGAATCCAATTTTCTCTTAGGGCCTGTTTGGATGCATAAGAAAACACAAGAAAATAATATTTTTTAGAATATAATCTTTCATTTTTTAAAGAAGAGAATCTTGTGTGTTTGGTAACCCAAGAAAAACTTGAAGAAAATATTACTTTCTTTCAAAACGCTCAAGATTTTCTCCTACAGCTCCCCCTTATAGAATACTTTCTATAAGATAAGAATCTTTCAAAATGACAATTATAAAGTGGTAGAGTAAAGTAAAGACTTTCAAATCCATCATGATGTTACATATATGGTAAAGTAAAATAAAAGTAAATGTCACAGCACGGTAAAGGTGGGATAAAATATTTGGTAAAGTAAAGTGGGAAGGAATGATAAAGTATTTTCTTTTTATTCAACTTTACTTTATCACATTTTATCGTAGTTTTATATAGTAAGTAAAAGTGACTTGTTTACAGGTGTGGTAACGTGAAACAAAGATTGATGTCATATCATAGTAAAGGTGAGGTAAAGTAAGGTGAGATGAAGTATGTGGTAAAATAAAGTGGGGAGAGAGTTGTAAAGTGGTTATTTTTTGTATTGATTTTACTTTACTATACTTTACCATTGTCTTATGTCATAAAAGAAAAGCAGCTTAAGGTAAAAACATCGCAGTTGAACTTTACTATGCCACATTATTTTTTTATCCAGATGTAGTAAATTATATTTAAATTAAAATATTTAATAAAAAATATTTTAATAATGTATTTTATTTTAATCATAGCAGATTCCAAACAACTCAATTTAAAATCTGTAAGATTCTTCAAAAACCACCAAACAGCAAAAATATTGTAATATTATAATATTATAATATTATATTCTATACTATTTTATTCTTACAATAATTAAATCTGTAAATATTTTATTCTGTATACATCCAAACGGGCCCTTAGTCTTTCAACTTTCTCTTCCAGATCTTAGATTTCAACAAATGATATATTAGGCTAAGCTGGCCCTTGACCTTGGTTGTTTTAGTAGGTTTTAGGGTCTAGTATGTGGTGGAAGAGTTACACTATAAAAAACCTAATTGTTGCTCCTATAAAAGGAAAGATATGAGTCTGTGCCTCCTTTTAATGATTGCTAGAGAGTATTAGCGGCTTGGAGTGTAAAAATTGAGGAGAATGGCTCTTGAAGCTATTCCAAGCCACTAGAACCCATCACCTACATCAAAGGCACGCACTAGGCATGGGTTGATTGTTCTTTGACTCATTTTCAAATTTTCTTGTGTTGAATCTTCTTTGAAACTACTCTAGAGTTAATGGTAACTAGTGTTTGAGACACCATTTGATGATTACAAGCTGACTGAACCTCAAAATTAGTAGGATTGTAGTTTGTTTCTTTTTTGTACTTCATCAATCTACCATACATTTCAGATTTCCAGCAGGTTTAAAACACTCTTTTATTATTTTCACATGAATCTCTGCAACTATGCGACTGCTAAAGTGTTAATCATTCCTTGTCAACACTCATTTTGTGTTTTGTCAATATCTGGGACCTGGGATGAGGTGTTTTATCTTAGTTCTTATGATTTCTACATGTAATTCAAATTCTAATTGTCTATAAACTCTGATTTATCGATTTCATCTGGGATTCTTCAAAATAGCAACAGCTACAGTAACTTCCTAAACACTGTCAACCTTAGTATTGTGCATATTAGCTTTAAATCCCCATTACCAGCCCTAGAAATCATACTAATTCATTCACTACTGCTAACAGGACTCTTAGCTACTGATTGTTTTGAGAAAAATGAACTCAGAATTGGAGATTTCAAGATCCCAGGCCCTCAGCTAAACCTTGCACGAGATAGGCTGTGGGGCCTACATGGGCCACCCGATCGAAAATCAGATCCAATGATCGAAAAGTGGACCCCTGGGTGAAACCTGAGGTCAGGTCAGGCCCCTTTGTGAGTTGTGTCAGGTTGGGCCCACAGAACTTTGGCGGCCCGAAAATCCAGCCACTTGAGGCATGGTTCTGTCAACTTGAGCACCTTTTTTAGTTCTGATTTTGTTGAAACTTCATTTAGGCCCTTGCCAATTCCTGTTTTATGTTGGAAACTGTTATGAGTTACTCCTTTGAGTTCTCATCTTTCTTGAATTGCATATGAACTCCTACCAATTACGGATTCATGTCCGAACCTGTTTTTAGCCCCTTTTCCTTGAATTCCAGACTTTCCAAACTTACAATTAGGGGCCTGATATGCACTAGTTATATAGCTTAATTTGTTTTAAGTTTTAATTAATTCTGTAAGTTCTAGATGTCCTGAAATCACAAATAATGCCGACATTCATGGTATTTACATCTGAAACTGTTTAAAGTCATTTCTTTGTCCATATGTCTACAAATTACATAGTGGCTCCTAGTACTTATTTCTTATAATCATTAGAATTGTTAATCGACATTATGGGTCCAATTCTTCTATGTTTAGGGACTATTTTGGTTTCCTATCTATAGTTTTGTAGCCCTTGCAGACTGTACCTTCCCTTAGAGTTGAGATCAATTGTATAGTTCCACGGTGATTTATGAGGCTTCTTGATTTCGTTTTGTACAACTATGCAATAACATGTGTTAAGATTGGAACTAGTTTCCCCAGATCTCAAGTGTTATTTGATGAGTAGATTTTTTTTTTTTTTATAGGAGGGAATTCATTACCAAAAACAAAAAGAAGGGGCAAGCCCATTACAGGAAATGGTAGAAAGTTGGGTCCCTGAAGTTGATGGGAACTGGCATTGCCGAGGGATCCGCGGAGGGAGTGTTATTTGATAAGTAGAATTTATTCAAGCTTTTTAAAGTTAATTTCATAACGAGTAACATGCTAGAGTATCTTTATGTGTTGATATATTTTGATCCCTGTTTGAGGCACCGTTTATCAGTATGGTTAGCAGTTAGCACAGTGGGTTTGACTATACAGTGATTGGGCCATTTAGAGAGGGGGAAGTTGGAAGTCCCTTGTGCTTAAATACCCATTTGGAGCAGGGGATGTGGGGAGTCCCTTGTGCCTAAATACCAATTTGGAGCAGGGGATGTGGGGAGTCTCTTGTGCCTAAATACCCAATTGAGGTGGGGGATGTGGGAAGTCCCTTGTGCCTATATGCTAGTTTGCAACTGGTCCTAAATGAGAACTCTTTTATTTATTACTTAGGTTATGGCACCCCTAGCAAGAAATGTTGGTACCAGATGAAGATGTGCATTTGTTGTTATTTTTATGTATATCCACTCATGTGTCATAAATTTTGATAATTTAGCACATCTAGAGTTGAGCACTGAAATTCACTTCTTGAGTTCTGTTTCAAATAGATTTCATCTCACATTTGTATTCTAGCATACTTTTTAGAACTATAAATTCTAAGATGCTCCTCATGTAGATTAGTACTTGCTTTGACTGGTTGTTAATGAATTGTTTTTAGATTTTGAGGTAGGAGATCCCGGCAAGAGCTTCGCGGGCACTTCAGGATTGAGGGTTGAGCTTCGCAGAACCCACCTTGAGAGTCTACCCTGCACAGCTGTTTTAGAAACTTTTTACGTTCCCTTCGATGTTTGGTTTAAATGTTGATGGTTTATAGTTAAACTTGTTAATCTTAAACAATTATGTTTTAAGTGAAAAATGAACCTCACTCTGATCTTATAAGAATCAAAGAAAAATGTTTTCGCTCCATTATTATTGGATTTCATTTCAAAAATAAAAATAACATTGGATTTGACCTATGATTTTTATTAATGATTCATATCGAGCCGCGGAGCACGGATGACCGGGTTCCAGGGCACTATTGGTCCTGGGTGTGCACAAGTTTGAATTCCTTTTTTAGTGGAATAACAGAAGTTAGCTCACTCCTTGGTGCATCTACAAGTAGTCGATCTATGATAGAATACAGCGCATGTACAAGTATTCAGGTATCATAACATATGATAGAATAACAGAGGTTAGCTCGCTCCTTAGTGAATGCATTTAAGTTTCCACCATCCATAACTCTTGAGGCAAAAGATAGATTAGTCTAAGAAAATAAGTGGATTGTCGCAAAGCTACATATATATCTATTATACCCGGATACGGCATTCACCCAGCATTTTCACCATGGCACCCATACCGACATGGATCTTGGTACTAAAATATGGCAAGACAACGATTTGGATACGGGGTAAAGTTTGAGGCTATGCTTTCTATCGTTTTATGAAAAAAAAAAACCAAAAAAAACCCTAATCCATTTCTCCCTTTCGTGTGACCAAGAGAGAATGGAAGAAATGGGTCTTGTCCTTGAAAAAAGGTTGTAAGGGGAGGAGAAGGAAGAGAAAGGGGGGGGGGGGGGGGGGGGGATTAAGCCCTACATTGTCGTCGCCTCTACTGCCGCCACTCGCGCTCACATCTGCTGTCGACACTCACCTTGCCGTTTCCTTTCCTCCCATCTCCTCATCCACTCTTCTTTCCTGAGGGCTGGCCTTGGGGAAAATTTTGTTAAATAGGCTAGGCCTTCGGCATGCAGCTGGTTTTATAAAATTAAATAGGGCCTGAGGTTTTATAAAATTAAAATAGGGCCTGAGGTGAATTTTATAAATGGGCAGGGCTTGGGGCAAGCTTATGTTTTAAATTTTCTAACTATGTTAATTTTTTACTTTTTTTTATATATTATTAATTTTCATAAATATAATTCCGAAATGTATCTTATGTGATGCCGTACCTGTATCCGTATCCTAACTTTTTGAAGTTGGCATGTCGAATCCCCATTCCCTGTCTAGCTAAGGGGTAGATCAGTGTTGTACTCTTAGTGCTCTAGTAACGTAGTTGTGGTCCATGGCTGGCTGGTATATTTCTCTTGTATCGGTGCACCTTGATAGGTTTTTTGTTTGACTTTTTTGAGTTGTACCTACTTTCTCTTTAATGAAAATTTACTATTACTGATAAAAAAAATTCCCCTGTATCTAGGCATCATAGATTATTATCGCCGTCATTTTTGTTGTTATTGTGGTATTTTGGTCCATATCCATTTATGATAATTGAAAAGTACACAAAGTATACCATAAGTACAAAGGAAGAATATAAGGTGAAAACATATGTGTTGGGGTAAGAGCGTGATTCCCAACACTATAAAAAAAAGGAAAAACCAGAGTCATAGAACACAAAAAAGACACCCCGACGACACCTTGCTTTGCCAAAAAAATCAACCATACAATAAGTTGACAGCCCACATGTCAAAAGTAAAATATCTTTATCTCCCTATAAAAGTAAAATTTCTGAGGTCCCTCACTTGACAAAAGAGGATTAGGAATGAGTAAAAGAAAAAAAAACACACACACACAGGACTATCATTTGAAAGGGTTTGCCATTGTTGTCACTTCAGTCCCCGTCTTTGTTCGGCTTTGTAGTGAAACATTCTAGTGTTACGATCAAGTCCCATGTTACACTCCGGAGAAGATGCAAAATGGAAAAAAACTGAAACAATACCTAAAATTGAAAAAAATATAGTAAAATGATAAAATAATACTAAAAATACATACTGACATCATTTCAATTAAACTACACTCTAAATTGACTAATTTCTAGTTTTCACTATGTACGAAAGAAAGAATGAAATTTGTGAACTTATCAAAGCCACTTAATAAATATAACAAAATGAGACTGTAAGGAGGGCTTTCTGACGAATTAGGGATGGTATTGGGTATTGGGTATTGGGCCCGGAAGGACCGAAATGGACTCGGAGTGGGCCCGGAATCTTTTGGAGGGCATTCTGTTACACCACAGGCAAATTTTGGAACGCTGACAACTACATGTTTGACCACATACACAAGCAAAAACCTCCTCTATGAAGCACATTTAAGTGGTTACGAATGGAGTAGTGGGGAGAGACATGTAAGAATACCAAGTAATGGAGCATGGATTCAAAGAGGACTAAGTGGAAACATTGAACTCATAAAGTTGATCCTAAAAGACGAGATAAATCACTATCGACAAGGAAGTTCATGAATCATGGTCCCCTATAGGAGAAAATAACTAATTGGATGGTAGCTCCGGGTAGTTCTATATAGCGAATGGTTTGTAGGACTTTAGTATTTCCTCATGGAGTGTTTTTTTTTTTTTTAATCTTCTAAAGGTAGCTTAACCAACTCTTAAAAAAAAAATCAGTTAGAAAAACGCCTGACTGAGAAGAGAATATCAAGTACGAAGTTCAGGGAGTGCGTAGAGTAGGATTTAGTATTTCCTTTTACAATCTCTCTATATGCCCAGGTACTTGTTATCCTTTCCTCGAACCCAATTTAGTCTTTTTCACTCATACAGTGAAAACCTCAAATTTCTTCAATTTAGAAAGTTTAAAAATATAAGATGGACAGTTTTTTATTGTCATATAGTGTTACTCGTCAAACCAAGCCCAAAGGGATGACAAATGATTAAGTATGAGTACAATATTCCAAACAGGGAGCTTCGTAGTAAAGTATAAAAGATCAATTTGAACTTTTTTATGTTCATCCATCTGTGAAGATCTCTTACTTCTCTTGCTATTTTGTTGCAACTTCTGTAATCCTTTCTTATCCAGTAAATCTCACAATTAGGAGTTTACTCACTAAAAAAGTAATATTAGGGTAGGCAAAACCATTCTATTCAATAAACAACATACAAGAGTCAGTTGAAAACATTTAGGAACAAAAGGTGAGATCAAGAAAGGCAGCAATTATTTTTCCAGATATATCAATCGATAGAGATCTGCTACCAAAAGACGTTCAAGCCTTTTACACGCATGCTGCTGTTTGCCATGATTTACAAAAAGCTTAGTATAAATTGTCAACTGAATCGCACCGGCATGCAAGTATAGTAAGACAAGTGAATGAAAGATACAGTGAGAAGAGAGGATAGGTGGTTACAATTTCACTTTTTCGGGCATCTGCCACATTACGCAGCTCTGATACTTCCGCTTGCAGAGTCTTTGCCTCGTCAGAAGTTATTTTCAGTTCCTTGATTGTTTCAGATTCCATCATAACCTGTACAAAAATTAGGAAATTTTCTTAGGAAACACTTTCTTAGAAACGATAAGAAAAATAAGTATATAACACAAGATGAGATGGCAATCAATTAGGAAATTTTCTATCCTCGTTGCACATAAATAACGTAAGCTGAGTGGGACTAACCCAAAATAATATGCACCGAACTATCCGGACCACAGGCGCCAAGTCTATAGAAAACAGAATGCAAGAAGAGGGAAAAGATTACGCGAGGAGAGGGTGTTATGGATATTACGAGATGTGTTAGGAGAGGGAAAATATTTAGGAAATGAGTTCGAATGTAAGTTTGAATAGATTTGAATAAGACTTATAATTTTGAATATATTTGAATTTAATTTTCTATCTTCTCTTATTCTCATAAAAATTGAGGTGTTTTCTCATAATGAAGGTAAAGTCAAATTTTCACCCATATGCAGATTCTCAAAATTTTACCTAAAAAATAAAGAAGGTAGTGAATCAAAGAATGAAGTTGTCTTACGCAATAAGTGTAATCTGGAATTTCTCCCTGAAAGAGAAGAATCTGCTAGGAGAATTTAGCAGCACCGCATCCGTGTCTCCAATTAAATGAAAAGGTACTGAACATCTTCCAATGAAAATATTTCTAAAACCAAGCTTTAAGATATGAATTGTCAACATCTCATGTTAAGAAAAGCTCCTAAACATTCATCTTTCGCTGTTACACATAGTATGCTATACAAAGGTGATGAGTCAGGCCCAAGATCCGAATCGTGATGGTGAGTCGGGTCCAGTGATCCGATCCAAGCCCAAGTGGTCCATTCCAGGATGATAGGCCAGGCCAAAGAGCTCGATCCGTCAGTTCCGTTGAGATCCGATTCCATCCGCTAAAGCCCAGGTGCTAGCCCACGAAGAGACCAAGTCAGGGCAGCCACGTTGCTTTGGAAACGGTTCCGCTCCTACCAGGTCCTGCGGAGAGATATCTCACCTGCCTCATCCAGCGCGAGGGTAGTTTCTCACCTGTTTCGTCCAGTGCGGGGGCAGTTCGAGGGTTCCAAGGACGAACGTTGCAGCCCGTCTTAGGGTAGACTATAAATCAAGAGCCCCACCAGCAATTGGGGGCACCTAAGATCTTCCCATTCACTTCGACTCTTGTATTCCTCTAGTTTGTAACCCGAAATCATTGAGGAAGTAAAACTCCACAGGCAATCTCTGCCTTTCAGCAGTGGACGTAGGTCATTTTGACCGAACCACTATAATCCTTTCTCTCTCTTCTTTTATTATTGCATTTACTGCATTTATTACTTGACCGGTGGTGTCCGAAACCCTATTTTGGCATCATTAGTTTGGCGCCGTCTGTGGGAACGAAAAATCAAATACTTTCAAAATCATGGTGATCAGCACGAGATCCGTAAGACGAGAGGACAATCCCATCCAAGCTGCAGGTCCAGGTCCTTCTAGGCGCCCAGACTCCCCTAGGCAAGGAAACAATGGTCCTCCACCAGGTAACCCTGGCCCGAATACTCTTGCCCCTGCTCCCACTCCTCAGCAGATGTTGGGGACTATGCAGCAGCTGGTAGCCCAAAACCAACAAATTTTGCAACTCGTGCTTGCGGGACAAGGAGGAGTTCAGTTTGGAGGAACACCCCATGGAGGAGCACCATTTGGTGAAGTACAGCAAGAAGTGCCAATCCAGAGGCAGGCTCCACGGTGACAAGCCCCTTACCCGGGCGCCCATCCCCCTGGCGCCCAGGGTAGGGGAGCACCTCACCCGGGCGCCCATCCCCAGGGTGCCCAGGGTGGAGGAGCACCTCACCTGGGCGCCCATCCCCTTGGCACCCAGGGCAGAGCACCTCACTTGGGCGCCCCTCATCATGGCGCCCAAGGTCGAGGAGCAAATCACGGCCCCCATGGCCGAGGAGCACATCTGAACCTCCATGGTGCCTCTTTAGGAGCCCCCCAAGTTGCCCCTCAAGGGATACTGTTGGTCGATCCTCAAGGCCGCGCCCATCACGAAGTTCCTCCACCCCCTGGTGGAGCCCATGGAGGATTTCCTCCTCCTCCCTTCAATTCTGACGAGGAGGACTCTCACTTCCAAGGAGGGGGAAGTGAGAATCACTGCATTGAAGATGAAAGTTATTTCCCTGATCCATCCAGGGAGCTTCACAATCACTGGGAGGAAAAGATCAGAGAAATGCAGAATCAACTGGGCGATGTCTTCAATGCAATGAAGGCCGAGGCACCAGAGACTGTGGATTATCTAGTCGGGCGAACGGATACACCGTTCATACCCGATGTGGTACATTACCCACTTCCTAGGAAGTTCAAAAGGACGTCCGTGGAAACCTTCGACGGAAGGAAGGATCCATTGGACCACCTGGAGACATATAAAACCAGGATGCAGCTGCATAATATCCCTGACGAAATTATGTGCAGGGCGTTCCCCACCACTTTGAAGGGCTCCGCTCGGCAGTGATTTGCCAATCTCCCCCTGCATCCATCGCCACATTTGGAGAGTTGAGCAAATCCTTTGTCTCGCACTTCATTGGAGGACGTCGCCACCAGAAGCCCGCCACACACCTACTCAGCATAAAGCAGGATAAGACTGAAAGTCTCAGGAGCTATCTCACTCGTTTTAACGAGGAGGTACTTCAGGTCGAGGAGCCCGATGACAAGGTGTCCATGACCGCATTCCTAGGAGGACTTTGCTCATCGAGCTTCCTCTTTTCAGTAATGAAGCGCCCTCCAAAGAGCTTCCCGGAACTACTGGCAAAGGCCCAAAAGTACATGAACGCCGAAGATATTACCAGGGCCAGGCGAGGAGAGTCCTCCAAATCAGTGGACAAAGGAAAGGAGCGGGAAAGAGATGAAAGGAAGGAAACAAGCAACAAGCGAAGCAGGACAGAGAGCGTACCCACAAGAGACAGACTCGGTCCTGCTCCGCAAAGAGATAGGCAAGTGTTTACTCCCCTCAATGCCACCATTGAACACATCCTATTCCAAGTACGGGATGACCTTGCAATAAAATGGGCGGGGAAAATGAAGTCCCCTCCAAATCGTAGGAACCCGAACAAGTACTGTCGCTTTCATCGTGACCATGGCCATGACACTGATGACTGTTATGACCTCAAGAGCCAGATCGAGGATCTCATTCAGTGTGGTCATCTGCGCCGGTATGTTGCTGGCAGGGGGCAAGGACTGCCTCCACCACCACCTCAACATCCAGAGGACCAGCAGCCGATCGGTGAGATCAGGACGTTCGCGGGAGGACTAGCGGAGTGTGTAGAGTCACACTCTGCCATGAAAGCTCATGTTAGAAAGGCAAGACATCCAGATGATGAAACACGCCCATCCAAGGCGCCCAGGCACGGAGCTACCGACGAAATCATATCCTTCTTGGATAAGGATTTGGAAGGGATCCAGCACCCCCATGATGACCCTCTAGTGCTAACCATGACGGTCGCCAATTTCCGGGTGCGTAGGATCTTGGTGGATAGCAGCAGCTCCGCAGATATCTTGTTCTCAGGAGCTTATGACGAACTGAAGCTGGGCCGGGAGAGGTTGCAGCCTGTCAAAGGCCCCCTCATCGGATTTTCAGGGGAGAAAGTATATCCCCTGGGAGCAATTACTCTGCCGGTCACAGCGGGTGCAGCACCCCGAAACTCCACTATAATGGTCAACTTCCTGGTAATAGACTGCCTCTCAGCCTATAACATTATTTTAGGGCGACCGGCTCTTAATGAGAGCCGCTCTCTCCACCTACCATCTCATCCTCCGATTCCCGACCCCGAATGGAATTGGGGAAGTAAGAGGGGACCAGGTGGCAACGAGAGAATGCTACGTCTCCTCAATGAGGGCCAAGAAAATGCAGGAGGCGTTGCAAGTTGAGATCTTGGACCCGAGAGACGACACCACTATAGAGAGAGGAGAACCAATTGAAGCACTTACTCCTGTCGTCTTAAATGAAGACCTTCCTGACAAAAGGGTATACATTGGCTCTTCTCTTTCTGAAGATTTGGTCCGGAAGCTGACAAATTTTCTGCGGAATAACATGGATATCTTCGCATGGTCACATGCGGATCTCGAAAGGATTAATTCCGATGTCGCCACTCACCGCCTCAATGTCGACCCTCGCCTCAAGCCTATTCGACAAAAGCTAAGGGGTGCCTCCACTGTAAGGGCCTAAGCAATGGACATAGAGGTCGGAAAATTAATAGAGAACGGGGCTATCAGGGAAGTAGCATACCCTGAGTGGCTCTCAAATGTCGTGATGGTGACAAAGGCGAATGGGAAGTGGCGCCTATGTGTGGACTTCACCGAGCTTAACAAAGCATGTCCAAAGGACTGCTACCCGTTGCCAAGGATTGATCTCCTCATTGATGCCATAGCAGGACATGAACTGCTCTCCTTCCTGGATGCTTACTCTGGATACAACCAGATTAACATGCATCCCCTAGATCAAGAAAAGACGTCGTTCATCACCCCGAGAGGAACCTATTGCTACAGGGTTATGCCTTTTGGGTTGAAAAATGCAGGTGCAACCTACCAACGCCTGGTGAACAAAATGTTTTACTCCCAGATCGGGCGAACCATGGAGGTTTATGTGGACGACATGTTAGTGAAGAGCCTCGCTACCAAAGATCACATCGACCATCTTCAAGAAACTTTCGATCTTCTCCGGCTCTACCGCATGAAGTTGAATCCTAAGAAGTGTGCCTTTGGCGTTGGATCGGGAAAGTTCTTGGGCTTCATGGTCGATCAAAGGAGAATAGAGGCGAACCTCGATAAAATTAAAGCTATACTGGACATGAGGCCGCCCACTTCCACCAAGGAATTGCAGCGCCTCAATGACAGAGTTGCAGCACTTAACAGATTTGTTTCCAAATCTGCTGACAAGTGCTTGCCTTTTTTCAAACTCCTCCGAAAAGCTTTTGAATGGGGACCCGAAGCTGAGGAAGCATTCTAGAAGTTTAAAGCCTATTTAGCCGCTCCTCCTCTTATTTCACATGCTACCCCCGGCGAGGTGTTATATTTGTATCTCTCCGCTTCCCCCTCAGCAGTCAGCTCTGTTCTCATTAGAAACCACGATGGAGTGCAAAAGCCCATCTATTATGTAAGCAGAGCATACCGAGGGGCAGAGTCCAGGTACTCTGATTTAGAAAAACTGGCGCTTGCCCTCATCTCCACGGCAAGACGCCTACGACACTACTTTCAGAGCCATTCAATTGTCGTAATTACTGATCAACCCCTGAAAAGAATAATGGGGAAGCCGGATGTATCCGGGAGACTGGTCAAATGGGCAGTAGAACTAGGTGAGTTCGATGTCCAGTACCAGCCAAGAGCAGCAATCAAAGCACAAGCCCTGGCCGACTTTGTAGCTGAGTTCACATACACTGAGGGGAAGACGAATGGATCTACCAATTTGTCACGA
Source organism: Litsea cubeba (assembly GCA_012931725.1). NCBI lineage: Eukaryota > Viridiplantae > Streptophyta > Magnoliopsida > Laurales > Lauraceae > Litsea > Litsea cubeba. Next base: position 71,791,820 of record CM022946.1, read on the forward strand.
TCAAGCCCGGCGCGCAAGTCGATCTGCCACCCACGGAAGGTATCCCTTGTGGCATACAGGACTCCCAGCCTCGTCCGGATACAGAGACCACGGGCGCCCAGGGTCCCCCGGGCGCCCAAGGCCTCATGGGCGCCCAGTTTGTTTCTGGTGCCCAGACCTCCTCTACCCTGGGCGCCCATCCTATCCCTGGCGCCCAAGCCTCCTCCTCAAGCATGGGTGCCCAGATCTCCCCTACCCTGGGCGCCCAGCCTACTCCTGGCGCCCAGGCCTCCCCCTCAGACCCGGGTGCTCAATCTGTTACTGGCACCCAGGAGACCGCTTCACAGAGCGCCGAAGAACCCCTGCGTGTTAAGTCTCAACCAGGCGATCAGATTCCCTCGCCATTGCCACTTTGGAGACTATATGTTGATGGCTCGGCAACAAATAAAGGAAGTGGAGCTGGCTTCATCTTAATCAGCCCCGACGGTACGCCAATCAAGTGTGCGGTGAAGCTCCACTTCATTGCCTCTAACAATGAAGCAGAGTATGAGGCCCTCCCCTCTGGTCTGAGATTGGCGATCGAAATGGACGCCCAGTTCCTAACCACTTATAGTGATTCAAAACTAGTGGTAAATCAAGTAAATGGCGAGTTCGAAGCAAAAGAGGCAAGAATGCACGACTACCTCGCCATAGTAAAGAAATTGATCCCTCATTTCCAAAGCTTCCAGATCTGTCACATCCCTAGAGGGGATAACATGGCTGCAGATGCACTCGCCAAGCTCGCCTCCTCACTAGAAGCCTCATCTGCCGAGCCAACATTCATTGGGCACCAGTTAGAGCCGAGCAAGTTAGATGTGGAAATTACATACATCAGCTGTGCAACGGATGAGTCAAACTGGATGACCCCTATAAGGGCGTTCCTCCAAGAGGGTATAGAGCCGGATGATCCCCTTGAGGCAAAAAAACTCCGGATGAGAGCTTCCAAGTACATTCTACTACAAGACGCTCTCTACAAAAAGGGCTATTGCTTACCTTTGTTGCACTGCCTATCGCCTGAGGATGCTGACTACGCCCTTCGTGAAATTCACGAAGGAATATGCGGAAATCATTCTGGAGGACACCCCCTGTCCCACAAAGCGCTCAGGCAAGGATTCTTTTGGCCTACCATGGTGAAGGACGCCAAAGAATTTGCCAAAAAGTGCGACAAGTGCCAACACTTCGCCACTGTATCGAGGCAACCACCAGAGGAGCTGACACTAATTCTAAGCCCATGGCCTTTCTCCAAATGGGGCATTGATATCTTGGGCCCTCTTCTGTTGAGCAGAGGACAATGAAAGTTTGTAGTCATCGCCATTGACTACTTCACAAAATGGGCGGAGGCAGAACCCTTAGCAAAAATAACAGACTCAAAGGTAAAAAGACTTCGTCTGGAAAAACCTAGTCTGTCGCTTTGGGATACCTCACGCTATTATTAGTGACAATGGCAAGAAATTTGATAACAAACTCTTCAACAACTTCTGCTCCGACCTCCAGATAAAGCAGCCTCATTCCAGTCCGGCACACCCACAAGCAAATGGACAAGCAGAAGTCATGGTGAGGACAGTCCTTCGCAATCTAAAGACGAGGCTCGAAAGAGCAAAGGGTCTTTGGGTGGACGAGCTCCCAGGGGTGTTATGGGCATATCGAACTATACCAAGAACTGCTACCGGGGAAACCCCTTTCTCTCTCGCATTTGGGACCGAGGCAGTCATCCCTGTCGAGATAGGGGTCCACTCCTTAAGAGTCCATCTCCATGATCCCGCCACCAACGAGGATGGACTCCGTATTAACCTCGACTTGATAGAGGAGGCAAGGGAGATGGCTATAGTCCGCAACGCGGAGTACAAGCGGCGCATGGCAAAATACTACAACTCGAGGGTGAAGCCTCGTTCTTTTCAAATGGGAGACTTAGTCCTAAAAAAGGTCATCCTCGCCACAAAGGACTCTCGCGAAGGAAAATTAGGACCAAACTGGGAAGGGCCGTACCTAATCACAGAAGTAGTAAGGCCAGGCACCTACAGAATCCAAAATTCTGACGGAAAAGTCTTACTCCATCCATGGAATGCGGAGCGCTTGAAGAGGTACTATCAGTAGCGTTATATGGGAACCAGAGTAGTGAATGTGCGGGGTCAAGTTGATTTTTTTTAATATTTTCAGTTGACATTGCAATGAGTAATGGATGAATAAAACATTCTACATTTTGTGAAATATATATTCTTGCATTTACATTCAAACAGTTAGGCCATCAACTGCCTTTCTAAAAAAAAAAAAAAAGGAAAAATGCAACAGCTAAAGCACCCTGACACTAATCACTCTCATTGCTATCTCCACCATCCTCGCCATCGTCCTCGAAATCGTCCTTAACATCCTCAGAACTCCCACTACCATCATCAGGCGCCTCAGTCGGCACGAAGCCTGAGAAATCAATATCTGGAAAGGCAACAGAGATCTTCCCTCGGAGCTCCTCGTAGCTATCAATAAAGGCATCAGCGATACCATCCTCCAAGTCCTGCTCAGTCTGAGAAGCTCTCTCATGTGTCACTCTCATCTCTGCCTCTAGGGCAGCCTCTCTTAGCGAAGCCCTCTCGCGGGCCTTCACAAGCTCAGTCTCACTGAGCGAAGCCCTCTCGTGGGCCTTCAGAAGCTCACCCTCACTGAGCAAGACCCTCTCGCGGGCCTTCACAAGCTCAGCCTCTACCTCGATCGTCCTTTTCTGGGCTGCTAAAAGCTCGATCTCAAACCTGGTCGCTCTTTCGTAAGCCGACGTAAGTTCAACCTGGGAAGCCCTTCCAGCAGCCTCAAGGGCAGAAATCCTTCCTTGAGCAGCAGAGAGCTCCTTCCGCATACCCTCTTTTTCCTGTTTCAGCTGACTGAGAGCTTGGGCCCTGGAAAACAAGACAACCGACGCAGTGGAAGCCTGAAACAATAAGAGACAAAGAAAATGAGAGAGCATACATAAAATGAAGGAATGGAGAAGGGGAATGGTAAACCTTTACCTGAACCAAACCTTCTAAGAATGAATCTGTAACTCCCTCTGAGCCCAAAGAATTAACCTGTGCAACCTGAGGACTCGACACAAATCTCCAGAGCCTTTCCCGGATCGTCGATGGACTACCGGGCATGGGGCCAGGCCGAGTTGATCCCCCTGAAGTTCCAGAGGGTGGGGGACACGAACCAGGGGTAGAAGGTGTAGCTGGAGAAGAATGGTCCTGAGTGGCAGGCGTGGCCAAAGGAGTCGCCGGTCGAAGAGACGCTACTGGTGGCCCCGCTGAAGAAATAGATAGAAGAGAGCTCGCCTTGAAAGTCAATGGTGGAGAATTCCCTTTTGAATCATCTACCCTCGCTATCTTGGAAGGAGGGGTATTTCTCCTAGAAAGGCGAGCTCCAATCGCCTCTCTGCTTATCACTGTAGAAGCACAAATATTGCTTAAAAAAGTTTGTGGTCAAAGCAAAAGGAACTACCTTTTCTCTTGGAAGACGAAGTCCCTGGAGAGGGTCCACCAGCCCTAATACTCTCTTTGGAGAGGAGATCGCCAAAATCTTTATTGGGATGATCTTTTATATCTTGCAGTTTCCGCTCCTGATCCGCAGAAAGCACGGGGGACTCTATAGAAAACAAAGGAGAAGAAATGAGGAAATGGATGCATAAAAATGACAGGAAAGAGCAGTCGGTGAATACCTAATCTTTTGGCGTCGGCCCATCGTATGGGCACCAATGCTCGATCTGTCTCAGAGGCCCACTCTCCGCCAATGAAGAAGAAGCGTGATTTCCAACTGTGGCAATTGGAACGTAGGCCTGTAATCAGCTTGCCACCCCTAGGGGTAAGATAGTACCATCCCTTATAAGGGGCTGGAGAGTCGGTTAAGCTATAAGCGGCATGGAACTCTACAGGGGAAGCATCCTCTCTATGTATCTGTCTCCATAATGCTAGAAAGCCGATGAGAACTCTCCACCCATTAGGTACTAACCGCCCCGGTGTCAGTGAGAAATAGTGGAGAATGCGGCAAACGGCTGAAGACATGGGGAATCTCAGTCCTGCTTCAAGCATCTCCTCGTAGATGACGATATCACAAGATGAGACATCATAAGCCGGCTCGTCCGTTTCAGCCCGCCGACACATAACAGTGGGCGGAACGCGATAAGATACTGTGATCTTGAAAATGTCGCCATCAGTGTTGAGTACGCTATAGATGGTACTCACTTTAGATCCGTCGTCATCTACAACGACGTTCCCTTGATATCTTTTTCGGCGAGGACGCAACGTGTCCCGAGCTGTTGAAGCGACTGCCACCTTGTTTCGCGTTGCCGAGACCAAGGCGACGCCCAATCTTGATCCTCCTTCGCCCAAGTGGACGGACGTGCCCTAGCCCACAGCGCCGCCGACATCCGCGCCCACCGCGGCAACCTCGCCCGCGTCGCCGCCCTGCAGCACCGGGGTGCCCGCAGCCTGGCGGGCGCCCACCGCGATAGTCACGCCTGATCTGCCCACTACGGCAGACTCGCCCAGCAGCGCCTAGCGGGCGCTCGCCGTCGCCTCGCCGCCCAGCAGCGCCTGGCGGGCGCTCGCCGTCGCCTCGCCCGCGTCGCCGCCCAGCAGCACCGCGGCGCCCGCAGCCTGGCGGGCGCCCACCGCGGCACCCTTGCCCTTGTCGCCGCCTGACCTGCCTCCCGCAATGCTGCCTACCTCGGCAGCCTCGCCCAAGTGGGCGCCCACCTCCTCCTTGCCTCGCCCATCGCCCAGCGCAGGGGCGCCCACCTCGGCAGCCTCGCCCAACAACGCAGGGGCGCCCGCAGCCTGGCGGGCGCCCACCTCCTCCTCGTCCATCACGGGATCGCCGGAGGCGCCAGCGCTGCTCGCAGGGGCGACCACGGCCTGATGGACGCCCAACGCAGATCCACGTCCAACCGCCGACTGGCGAGTGTCCAGGCCGGAGCCACTCGCGCCTACCCTGCCGCCTGTCACCATCTTCTTCTCTCCCAATGGTTTTTTTGCAGAGGCTAGTTTCTTTCTTTTGAAGAAATAATGCTCTAGGGCTTATTTTATAGCCTGAGTTTTCAAAGAAGAGTAACTCAAGCCGGGAGGACTCCCCGAAATACATATCTACAGGAACTAACAGGGTTAAAACCATGAAAAGGAAAGATTTTGTAGGGAGACGAGATTGGAATTTACCAATGCCCCCTTTCAAAAAATTATTTGGGCATGGGGCATTGAGGGGCAAATGATGAGTCAGACCCAAGATCCGAATCGTGATGGTGAGTCGGGTCCAGTGATCCGATCCAAGCCCAAGTGGTCCATTCCAGGATGATAGGCCAGGCCAAAGAGCTCGATCCGTCAGTTCCGTTGAGATTCGATTCCATCCGCTAAAGCCCAGGTGCTAGCCCACGAAGAGACCAAGTCAGGGTAGCCACGTTGCTTTGGAAACGGTTCCGCTCCTACCAGGTCCTGCGGAGAGATATCTCACCTGCCTCGTCCAGCGCGAGGGTAGTTCCTCACCTGCTTCGTCCAGTGCGGGGGCAGTTCGACGGTTCCAAGGACGAACGTTGCAGCCCGTCTTAGGGTAGACTATAAATCAAGAGCCCCACCAGCAATTGGGGGCACCTAAGATCTTCCCATTCACTTCGACTCTTGTATTCCTCTAGTTTGTAACCCGAAATCATTGAGGAAGTAAAAACTCCACAGGCAATCTCTGCCTTTCAGCAGTGGACGTAGGTCATTTTGACCGAACCACTATAATCATTTCTCTCTCTTCTTTGATTATTGCATTTACTGCATTTATTACTTGACCGGTGGTGTCCGAAACCCTATTTTGGCATCATTAAAAGCCAGCATAACTAGTCTCTTTGCTGGCATCCAGTGGAACCATTAAGAGATTGTTATGTTTACAGACCTCTGTTGTGACACAAAAATAGAGATGACCCATAGGCAAACTATATTTGAAGCAACAACGCCTTAAACCTGATTCCTAGTCCCGATTTCTTAAGGTAGCAATTTGTAAGAATCGAAATCTTGAAGAACTATTTGAGTGGGCCAATTTTGCTTGCCCTCACGAGTAAATTAAGAAATGGTTCAAATCTTACTACAAAAATAATTCTGAAAGAAAAACTATACTTTGACACTCAGAATGAAGTAATCCTCATTGAAAATGGCTTTAAACAAGTAAAGATTGTATAAAGGACACCAAAGACCTCAGATCTTTAGGCTTTGGTCCACTGAAAGTCTAGAGGCCCCAGATTTGAATTTAACAAAAATAAATGTTCTCCTTATCCTCTATTATCCTTTTGTTGTTTGTTTTCCTTATTTTTTGGAAAAAAAGCATCCTTGCTGTATTTTGTACCTGGGTATCATAGTATGCAAGTATTGTAATACCCCGGACCCTCCTTTGGGGGCTAGAGTATTTAATTATAACTATACATTTTATTTGTGATTTTAATTATAATATTTCATCATTGTGGCTCTATTAAATTAATTATAAGTAATATAATTAAGAATATTACATTCGGTGGAATTAATTTCTTTCCCATAGTGGGACCCTTGAATTGTTTATTAGGTCTTTAAATCATGAGAGGTGGGACCAAGCCCTTAGCAACAAGGTGTAATCGACAACCATTACTCAAAAGAGACATGTGAAAGTTGCCTATTAGGACGACTATTAAACAAAAATTAGAAAGTAGACTCTTTCAAGAAGGGCTCGAATGGGAAAGTGGATTTTCACTCCAATAGAGAGTCGTTTTGGAGAAAGGAAAGATCCCAGCCTCTACTCTATATACTTGTCACATGAGAGAACCCAACTCACAACATCATTTTCTCTCCCTATTTTTCCCTTTTCCCTTTCTCTTCCAACAAAGCCTAGAGGAAGCCCTAACCTAGAGATCTAGAGTAAAACTAGAAGAGATTTTCGAAGAGAAGAAGGCCAGCCGGATTCATTGATTCAAGGTGAGTGAGTATATACCTCAATCTATTTGTGTATGATTCAAAATCTAAATTTCTGCTTTTGGATTCTTGGTTTTATGATGAGATTATGGATATAGATGATGGTTCTATTGACTTTTTTAAGTTTTTGTATGTTGCTACAGTGACCGTCGACCATGGAATCCTTTGTTTTAGTTATAAATCGTCTTTTAATAGTTAGAAATCTTGCAAACTTATGTATTAATGTTTATAGAATTGTTAGGCAGCCTTCTCAACTCAAGTTTCACCAGAAATATGAGAAAATCCAACCTGAAATTGGAATTTTCAGAATCCCAGTCATTTTGGTGCTCTTCAACGTTTTTTACTATGAGGCCCACCCCTACGCCCCTTCAAGGGTGTCGGTCGGGCTCACTTAGGCCCACCATCCAGCTGACCAAATTTCAGTCCCCGTGAACATGTTTTATCGACCTAAACTCTATTGAGTTCTGACTTTTCTGCTGATTATTGCATTTAAGGACCTGATAATCTTTATATTTACAGTTGAACTTGTTTCTAGGCTATTCCTTCGAGTTCTAGATGTTCCTAAAATGCATTTAACCCCCTAAAGAACTATGCTAATTATATTCGGACCAGATTTAAGCCCATTTCTTTGAGTTCTGGAGTTTCAGAAATTGCAAGAAGGGGCCTGTTACCCCTTATTATATCTGAAACTGTCTTGGGTCATTTTCCTAGAATTATGGATGTTCTGAAATTGCAAATAGAACCCTGTACTTTTACCATTTTCATATCTGAACTCGTTTTAGCAGTTTCCTTAAGTTCTAAAACATGAAACTACAATTAAGCCACTGTTATTCTTTTATTTTTATTTTTTATAACCACTGTTATTCTTCCTTTTTTCTTTTTTACAGTGAACCTTTTAGACACCTTTTACTTGAATTCTAGACTTTTGTTATTATATCTGAAAACTATTTGGAATAATTTCCCAAGTTCTAGACATTTGAAATTACTGATGAACGCCTTATATTCACTAGTTGTGTAGCTAATTCAATTTCTGTTAATTTCTTCATGCTTATTGATTATTCACACATTTTTATTTTGTTGTGTGTACACGATTCCTTGAGAAACTGTGCCTGAAACATGTTACACAAGTGCATATTAATTGTGGAACTCATGCTATATGTCAGTATTATTTGGGGATTTTGCATAAGGAACAAAGTTGTCTGTTATGTGATTCACTTAATAGATTATATGATTTGCTTTTACTCATGCTATGTTTCTTTCGATTATTTTAGCATCTCATTCACATACGGATGGGTTTTGATAAATAACTCTCCACCCATACGCAATGAAATCGGATGGAGCAAATAATAAAACTCTGGAATATGAGGTTGATTATAGAAACCAACCCATTACAAAGATTCAGATAGAAGCCAACCCATTACAAAGATTCAGGATGTCATAGATTAGTTTTGAATTTGAAAATATAATTGTGGATTGTATACGAACAGAACTAATTAGGAATGGCTTAGTTTATTTGGAGAAACCCTTTGGACGTCCCTAGACCACTAGCACTGTATGGGATGACGTCCCCAAATGAATGGCCAACTTTGGAAGATTTGTTGACTTTTGGGCAGTTATGAGAGACTTTGATTATTTGGTATCATTTTAAAGATTTTGGACCTTGTGGTCAATTTGTTTAGACCCTCGTTGATCATTTTGTATTGTGAACCAAAAGAACTTTGGAAGTTACCATTTTCTTATAGTTGGCATCCTTAAGGTGCTTGAGCTTTGGGCCCGTGCTACCAAGTGGTTAGGAGGTTGTCGTTATATTTGACCCGATTCACCTCCTTGACGTGTTTGTACGAACAAATAGATTAGAATATCTATTCACTTCGTTGTAACAATTGATGGTTTCCCCAACCAAGTAACTAGAATGTTGTGTTGAATGATGACTTAGTTGATCAAGAAGAGATGGGATTCGGCATGCGCATTTGAGAGAACGGAATCACCCAAAAGAGCGGGAGGACTACTTTCATTTTATTCTTTTAGAGTACTACAGTTGGAGCTTTAAGATTGTAGTTATTTCTCTATTTCAAGAATAGTGGACTTGTTTAGTTGTTTCAAATTGATTCAGACTTTAAATTATATTCAAAATAATTATTTATTAGGATTGCCCTAAACTATTAATGTAGCTAATTTAATTTGATTTATGATGGTAATTGTGATACATTATTAGTCACAATACGGAATCCGACAGGGCCCTGGATTTCGGGTCGTGACTGTCACGATAATGAATAGACAATAGAGAATTGTGGAAAACTTAGATCCTTTGCTTGGTCGATCCTTTCTCCCTTTCATAATATCTTTCAGCCTTGATTAATACAATCTATGTACATGGAAAGTAAATATATTGCAGTCTATGTATATGGAAAGAGCATATGTTACAGTAAGATAAGACAATCCTAAATTATCTCACGTGATGGGTCAGTTTGTACATGGGATGGGCCTGGTGGGCTTTGTGTGCCAACTGGTGTTAACACCCCCCCCCCCCCCCCCCCCCCCCCCCCCCCTCAAATTGATGATGGTCAAATAGCATCAATTTGTGAATCAAGAACTCCTGGCGTGGCCTAGGCAGTCTTTTTGTGAAGATGCAAGTTGGAGTTCACCCGAAACATGTGGATGACTAATGACCTTGCGATCATAGTCATCTCGAATAAAATGACAATCCACCTCAATATGTTTTGTACGTTCATGAAAAACTGGATTCTAAGTGATATGGATGGAACTAGTATTGTCAACATGAAGTGGGATAGCTGAGGTTTGAGGAAAACCAAGATTTGTAAGTCAGCCATGAGCTAAAGGATCTCGATACAGGCAGAGGACATAGCATGATATTCAGATTCAGTGGAAGATCTTGAGACCCTTTCTTGCTTTTTGCATTTCAAGAAATGAGCAATTCACCCAAATACATACACTAGCCTGTGGTGGATCTGCGAGTATCCAGGCATCCTGCCTAGTCGATATCAGAATAAGCATTAAGTGTAAGTAGTGTGCCAATCGGAAAAAACAATCCTCGTGTCGGAGAACCAAGAATGTACCGAATGATCCTTTTGACAGCAACCATATAGTGATGTCACGGTGCTGTCATGAATTGACTAACATTCACAGCATATGAGATGTCGGGCCTAGTGATGGTCAAGTAGACCAGACTCCCGACTAAGCGTCTGTAGGAGGTGGGATCGGAGAGGAGATCCCCATCATCTTTCCGGAGTTTCACATTGACTTCTAATGGAGTGTCCACAGGTGTTGCACCATTTTGGCCAGTAAGGTCAATGAGATCAATAGCATACTTATGTTGATGTAAAATCAGTCCCTACCTAGATTGTTGTACCTCAAGACCCAAGAAATATGTTAATTGACCCAGGTCTTTCATATGGAATGCAGCTTGAAATGAGGATTGAAGACTATGGATCATGTTACTGTGAGTGCCTGTGATGATGATATCATCCACATATACTGGAAGTATGGTGGTAGCTTGAGCAGTGTTATTCAGGAATAGTGAAGGATCATAGGACTTTGACCAAATCCAAGGTGAAGCAGAGTAGAATGAGATTTCTCAAACCAAGCTCTGGGTACTTGCTTGAGACCATAGAAAGAGCGACGGAGGAGGGCATTCCTCAGATCCATCTGATAAAGAGGCCATGAGCGTGATGCTGCAATAGCAAGAATTGTACGCACAGTTGTAATAAATCATATACCAACCCAAAAGCTTAAGCTGATAGGTAGAAGGCCTATACAGGTATATTAAGACAAGTTAAGCCTATTACTTAGGCGATGTAGGATGTGGGACTTCCCAACACTTTCCCTCACATGCAGGCCCAACAGATTTCATGGACGGACCTGTCACGTGGGCTACATAAGAATGACGGCCACGTGAGCTACACAAGAACAACGAGATCGGAACCCGCTATGATACCATGTCACGATAATGAATAGACAATAGAGACTTGTGGAAAACTTGGATCCTTTGCTTTGGTCGATCCTTTCTCCCTTTTATAATATCTTTCAGCCTTAATCAAGGCAATTACAACTTAATACAATCTATGTATATGGAAAGTAAATATATTACAATCTATGTATATGGAAAGAGGATATGTTACAGTAAGATTAGACAATCCTAAATTATCCCACGTGATGGGTCAGTTTGTACATGGAATGGGCCTGGTGGGCTTTGTGTGCCAACTGGTGTTAACAGTGACAAGTATTACAAAGATTTACGCTGGAAGCTTAGGAAATGTATTGCAAAGAATTTACATAATAAACTTGGGATAGCTACAAACATTTAGAAACTGCAGAATTCTTGTTATTGTCAATGTTATTGTTGTAACTTGTAAGTACTAGTTCTTAATTGATCTGTAAGGATAGAGCAATTGTGCTGAACCTGTCGTTGATAGTTATTATGGGCCGACACAAACAGCTGGTGCTCCTTCACCACATCTTCCTTTAAAGAAGTGATTTGCATTTCCATCCCTGCCATATGAGATCTACAAGAAGAAAAATCCAGTAACAACTCTCACAACTCATAAAATGAGAGGCAGAAAAATAATCCAACATTCCAACAATAAACATTATATCATGAAATGACTAACAATTTCACATAATTTTCTTCCTTCAGGCGTTCAATTTCAGCTAATGCTGCAGACAGAGCCTCATCTTTTTCAGCTACTGCAGATGCAGTCTCTCTTTGACATAGAATCATTTTCAAGTTCTGAAACCCTTGCCCTCAGTGACTGCACTTCAGCTTCCAATGTCTTCGCAAACTTGTCGGACTGTAGGAAACAAGATATGGTCCAAATCAGACATACAAATTTCAAAAAAGACCAAGTGAAAAGGTACAAACATAATAGAAGCAGATCGTGGAATTACGTCATTGTGTGCCATATCACATGGATATTACCTCAGACTTGAATTTCTCATGAATAGATTCCATCTGTTTCAGTGCAGCTTCATTCACATTTGCTATTTCTTTATACTGCAGTGCCAAGAAGAATAAATAAATTATAATAAATAATCAAAGCATTGCAACATAAACACTAGCCTCAAAATGCCATGGACCTGTATCATATGATCCTTGTTGGCTTGTGATTCTTCTTTTAGTTTTTCAATCTGTTCTTTGGCTCTCTGCAGGTCCATAACAGCCTAATGCACATTACAATACCAACTGTCTTGAGTAATTAATACTGTTAATATGGAGAGAAGTTCTCAAAAAACACTTATGAACTCCCGCTTCAAAAGAAAAAATATATATATTTACATGAATATTATATATGTTCATTTCTGAACCTATTACACTGAAATATACAGACAATTTCAACAGAAACCTCATTAGCCGAAGAAATGGAATGCTCACATCCACCATCCAGCCCATCAATCTGATAAAAATTAAAAAAGTGTATTTATATCAGAAAGCAGAAATAACTGGGCACTACAACTTGAACAAAGTAAAATGACATCACTAAACATTGAAAGGAAGCACAAATGCAGTCTAATAAAGGAAAAAGGAACATTTCACCCATCCTAGTGAAACGAAGATAAAGAAAAGCCAATCTACAAACATAAAGAAAGAATAAAATTGGGAAAAAGAAAAAATTCCATGCAGATGCAACTCAAAACCTTTTAAGCACAAATTTTTCTCGAACATTCAAGGAACTGCCAGTGCCCAGCCTTTCAAGAGATCCACAACTCGATCAGTACTACACCAATATTTGAAATTCTGTCATTTAAATGCGTTTTCTTTTGGTTCAGTGCAAAGGATACATTTAAATTTTTTTCAACACATTATTAACTAAAATGAGTACATGTATATCATGGTGGTGATGACATTGCAGTTACAAAATCTAGGACACAGATGCAGGTGTCCTAATTTTTTCTTTTAATCACTTTTGAATCAATGAAATTATCATTGTTTTCTTGCCTTCTAGCATTTTTAATGGTGAGAAGTAAAAATATTAAATGAACTATATGAAATAAAGGACTTTATAAGTAGGATATGTTAAACTTGTTCTCTAGAAGTATTGGTGTAGTATCAGGTACCAATACAAGTGCCATATTGGTCCGATATGGATACATTGGGTTTGCGCAAGTATCCGGGTATCATAGCTTGTTACTAATTATTGGGCACTGTGGAGGCTCAACTAATGCTATTGAACAGCGAATATTCATCGTTCGCGTTGTCTCTTTTCCTCCTCAAGTTTCAGCCATAATGCGTCACTTTCTTGAACTTCAAGAGAAGAAACCCCAAATATTATCGGTACTCTTGAGGGGTCTGCTTGCCTTTTACATATGTAAATGGGTCCATGTGATATGAATCACTTTCACACGTATCAAGGTGTGAAAATGATACTGTTTAAATGGCATCATTTATACACCTCAGGTGTGCACCAGATATGTAAATCTGCACAACATAACGTGACACATGCGTAATGCATGTGAATCATTTATATCTGTAAATGAGCGGAAACAAATGGCCCCCTAAATATTATTGGTTTGTACAGATAGAAGCAACTCTCTATACATACACATTATTTCAAGTGATATAGTTCTAGACAAGTTCATCTTTTTTCCTTTTGTGTAGGTTCAATTCATCATGGAACACAAATAGCAACTAAATCCAAAATCAACTACCACCTTTGAGATTCTGTTTTCATGTCCCTAAGAGTGTGGCGGATACTACCATTAATTGCTAAAATCCTAGGATTCTTACAAGTCATCAATCCTAAGGAAAAAGATTTGCATCTATGCAACGATCCTATTTACTGTTAAATCTTACGATTTAGGTGTGAATCTTTCAATTTGATGTTTGTTTAGTAACTCTCACAGTTCTGACAATTTGTGTAGACCAGAACAGCCACAACCGAATGGCTAAGATTAGTAATCTTTACTTCTAATTTTTATTGGTGTTCTGTTTTTTAAGAGGTTATCTGATGATTAACGAAACTCCTTCAGATTATAACTATAGGAGGCTCAGGAATATGAGAGGATACTTAATCAACAAGGCAAACCTTTTCCACAAAATTGGGGAGCAGAAGTGAAAAGGGCATTACAATAAGGTAGCAAGAATGACGACAAGAAAAACTATGGGGAAAGATGACATTCCTAAAGAGGCTTGGAGATGCTTATGAGAAATTGGATGAGTTTGGTTCACTAGGCTCTTAAAAAAAATATCAAGAACAAAGAAAATATCAGATGAATGGAGAGCCACATCTATAACAGTGTCCCAAATCCCAAGGGATTATACATGTATAGGGGAATGGTGAGTAGTTTGAGAACTAACTGTAGAGTTCATTGATCATGTTCAAAAGGAGGAAACTTGGTGCATGTTGTCGATTGATGGTGTAGTGTTGGAGGATGAATCAAGAGATAGTAGGAATGCAAAACTTCAGAGATGGGGGAGGCCTTAGAATTCAAGGCCTTTAAAATAAGTATTACAAAGAAAGAATATACAAACTGCAACTTTAGTAAGGATGTCCAAAAAGACGAAACTCCTGTGAGAATTGGAGGATGGACATAGCATAAGAACCGGATGGTATAAGTGGAGACTTGAATTTGGATGTACATACCAACAAGATTTAAACCGACTATGACCTAATGGACAAAATGTTAACCAATACAAAAACAACACAAGAAAAATTAGTGTATCAGAGATGAGAATGTTTATATACATCTATATGTATAAAGGAAAGAGAATCAGAAATGAGGACACTTAGAGGATTTAGGGTAGCATCAATCATAGTGATCAAAATCCTACGATTCGTATCCCGAATCTTAAGGAAAACAATTCGTATCTATGTAATGAATCCCATTTACAAATGAATCTTATGATTCAAGTGTGAATCCTACGATTCGATACGTTTCATTGAATCTTACGATTCAAGCATTCGACTAAGCGAGAATGGCTATAACCAATTGGCTAATATTAATAATCTTTTACCTTTTTTCTTCCTTTTATCGCTTGTATTTTTAAAAGGTTATTCAGTAGTTAACGAAACCTCATAAGAATTTTTTACGGCTTTGATAAGGTTTTAAAGATGAATAAAGAACATGCATTTAACTAAAGCATTCGACTGTACGAATGGTGCTTGTTTATATCTTCTTCTTCTTTTAATCTATATTGGTTTTTTTTTCTTCATAAACACTTTCTTAACTTTAAGAGATATACTACCATGTAAGATTGATAGTTTGGATTTTGTTTTATTTTTATATTTTGATGTAAAGATAATAAAATATATATATTGATACTTTAAACTTATTTAACTATTTACACATCATTTATTTCATATATATATAAAATAAATGTCATGATGTTCTTGATATGATTGTATGATAGATTTACTTGTTATTATATTTATACTACTATAAATAGAAAAATGGATGGTTATGAATAATTACTTTTTTCCTTTTTCTTTTAATTTTTAATTATTTTTTATTTTTATTAGAAAAATAAAAAATCCTACGATTCACGATACGATTCGCGATTTGATTCGATTCATGGGTATGAACGATTTGCGATACGATTCCGATTTTGAAAACTATGGCATCAATAGGTAATAAATTAAGAGAAACTTGTTTGACATGGAATAGACTTGTCCAACGCAGGCACCAGTGAGAAAAAGTTTTTGTATGTACGCTGATGGATGGAAGGGGGATGGGGGTAAGCCGGAGGTGAGATGGATGAAAGTAATAAAAATAGATCTAAAGAAGTGCAATCTATCCAAGGATTTGACCCAGTATAGATTGGAATGGACAAACATAATTCATGTAGCTAACCCTAACATAGATGGGAAAAGACTTCGAGATAATGATGATGATCATCAACTAATGGCTAATGAATCCTCTTAAGAATTCATGTGATTTTAAGAAGGTCCTAGAGAGAAATAAATAGTTAACCAACTAAAGTGTTCAACTACACATACAAGTGCTGTCTTACGATTAAATCCCTTGACCAATTTGTTTGTGATACAAACGATTTTCACGACGACAGACACTAGAAAGTTTCCCTCGTCAGTCCTCACACTACCAAAAGTCCATTAACTTGTAATGTGAGATTCTTTACACTTCCAATCCCATCGATAATGTTGTAAATATCAAACCCAAACTACCCTGTTGAGCTGCATATGTTTAAGTCAACTAAATATAACTCATAGAATACACAGCATCATTGATGAAACTCTTTTGATCTCGTCTTCTATCATATGTTTCTCATAGTAGATTCAAGATTTGAACAATACTTAAAACACATAATATTTAATCATGTATTTAGATTTTTTCGCAAATTTAAAAAGTACTCCCGAAGCACTTTTCAGTGACATTTCTAGTAAACAGACCTTGTTTCAATACAGCAGGCATATGCTTCAAGACGGTTATAGAAACAATTATACTATATTAAGAGCAGAGTTTTGGGTTCAATTTTGATTTTCAGTTATAATTTTGACCGGAAGTTACATTCCTTTTTTTTCAAAATCTTGCATGTTCTCTCCCCACTCCTATCTCATGCAACTACCTACTTTATTTCTTTATAAAAAACACTTATCTACTCTCCTCTTTTCTTCTTCTTTTCTTTCTTCTCTTGCAAAGACTCTGTTTTCATCCAAACTCTACCATCTCCTTTCTACTCCATTTCTCATTCCCTTTCTACTCCAATTCTCTGATTTTCTTTCTATTCCACTAGCTCCTGGAGTACATAAACAGGTACTCATAACCATATTTTTTTCTTTTGTTTTCTCTAAAACCTATGAATTTTTTTAATGCGTTAATATTTAGATTGCAATGTTGGCCATATCCGTGCTGAGCATGGGTCATTATGCTATAGTATCTTCATGATGACAATTAATTTAATATCGAGACAACTGCTGATTCAAACAAAATTATTACATGAATTAAAACATATAAAGAACATATCATGAAAGTTGGAACAAGGAAAACTAAAAATGCCTCAAGAGGGAAACAAAAGATTATGGTAATCAAATAACAAAAAGTATCAACAATGTACGACCCCGACCCTGATTAGGGGATTAATGCTAATTAGTTGCGTTTATTAGTTTCTTAAATGCGTTTAGATGCTAATTAACTAAGTTTGTGCGTTAGGTTAGTGTTCGAGAAGTTTTGGGAGCTTTCGGACCCAATTTAGTACATTTAGGGATCTCGCTAGAATTTAACGAAAAAGTTAGTGGGTTGACCGAAATTTCAGAAGTTGACGTTTTGGGCTCGTTGGAAAGATGAAATGTTTTCAACAAACTTTCATTCCTGGCCTGTACCCATCAGAAGACCCTCATTTCACCGACTTGCTTTTCACTCAAAAATGGCAAATTTGTAATTCACCGAACTCTACCTTTATAAAAGCAACTCATTCCCAGTCATTTCTCTCTCTTCTCTTATTCTCTTTTCGCTTTACTTCTCCTTGCTTCTTAAGAGTTCTCGCCTTCCGTTTGCATTACCGATTGTGCCATAGTGCTCGTGGATTTATCCCCTCTCTACTGATCACATTTATTCTCATTTCCATCGGTGGGACACGCTCTTTTCGATGATCACAGCACTGTTAGAGCACTTAGAGGTAAGGTCTTCGAACCATCTTTTACATGCTTTCTTGGGGAAGTATTTTACCCGTGGATCCTAGATATTGGAATCTAATTCCAAGTTTTGTGTTGGTTTTGGATTTTTAGACTTCTTTTAGATCGATTTTGAAGGTTTTGTGGTGCGACTCGATATCAGTCAAATTGGAAGTTGTGCTAGTACCATTAAGAGCTAAAAGATCCAAGACCAGTTCTCAATTTGAATTCCATTCCATGTATGCTAGCGTTTTTTATGATTCCTTGAAATTCCACTTTATGTTAGAATCTTGTCAAGCTCATGTAATGTTATGTTTGTAACGGGAAATGATGGCTCGTGACTTCGGTTAATAGGTAGTAATACCCATTAAAAGTGTGCAAAAGATCTGGAAAAAAATGGCCAAAGAAAGGGGAGAAAAATAAAAAAATGCCCAAGTCTGCAACCAGGATCAGACATGGATTACAGCCTGTATCAGACATGGACCCTGGAGGCCCATGTCCAAGCAACACGCAGTCGGACAAGGGCCCTCAGAGTCCCATGTCCAACCAATCAAGGACAGGTCCTTTTTGTTTCGTCTTCGGACTGTTTAGACCCCTTCTCTTTCACTTCTTTCTTTGATGTTTTGGGGATTTGTGCACCATGTTTAGGGCCAATGTCTGCCCCCTCTAATTGACGTATTAGGGGACTTAAAATCTGGTTGTTTGCACACGAACCTTAGACATTTGGAGGCGACCTTTGACTTGTATCTTAGACTCACTTGTTGTTTATGCTTACGACCTATTGGAGGAGATCGTTTGAGCTGATTCTTACTCCTGGGGATGTGCATGACTCGCACACGTTATTTCGGGGATGCAGTGATTCTTTGCATATAAAATGTACTTACTTATTCACGTGTGATGCGCATGCACCACTTTTATAGCTTGTTAGTACCCACTGTCTGACCCTTGGACTTACCTGACCTTAGTTAGCTAATTGACTTGTGAAAGTCACATCCTTCGGAGTTTACCTTTGGTTGGTAGGCACGCAATTATGCACTGCTGCCTTCCTCGTTACCTGGATCCACGTTAAACCGTTTAACCCATTTTGGGCTATCCATCTCCCACCGAAATGTTGCCTAATTTGCCCTAGATTGTTCTAGCCTAGTCTAGCCCGTCAAGACAAGTCTGTTCTACCTAGTTTAGTCAAGCCTTGTACTGTTCACATATATTATGTCTTGCCTTGTCCGACCTTGTCAAGTATTGCCATATGTACGTTAGTTGGCCCCAGTCTTGTTAAGATTTGCCCAACCCTTGCTCAAAGTAAGTTAGTTGATCAGTCTTGCATCATTTGCATGCATCTGCCACGGCCATGCCAACGCCACCGCGGGGTCTCTGTCTCATCGTGGCTATTCCGACGCCACCGTGAGGATAGGTATTATCTCCAGTCTACCTTTCCACGGCCACGCCAACACCACCGTGAGGCTAAGGATTATCTCTTGTCTACCTTTCCACGGCCACGCTGCAGAGCTACCATGTGAATGGAATCATTGATTGCACGCCCGATCACAGCCACGCCGCAGAGCTACCATGTAGTTGGGATCATCATTGCACGTCTTGCCCCCGCCACGGCCAGGCCAATACCACCGCAGGGTCTATGACTTGCCGCCGTGAGTCTAGGAATCATTATCCGTGTAACTTGTCCAATTGCTAGAAGTACCATGAAGTTAGCATTATATTTAGGGGATTTGACATATTGGCCCCTGCTAGACCCTAATGTCCCAATTCCATGACTCCTACTTAGCTAATGTCACCAGAGTCGTTTGAATCTGGTCTCCCTTTTTTTTTTTTACTTTTTTGCCCCAGGATCCCATGATATCATGGGATCCAAATGTAAAAAGTAAAAAACAGAGCAACCGTTTAAAAATCCCTTATCACTTTTGCCCTTCCCCTTTCACCCATTTTGTTTTTACACCTTCCCCTACCTCTGCAACGAACGCCAGCCAGAACCCAAATGGGTTCTTCTTCTCCGGTCAACAGGTTTGGCGTCGACGAGAACGGCGGAAGCAATCTGATTCGTCTTCCTTGTCTCTGACTGGCAGCGATCCTTGGCCTGTAGAGGCACGATTTGTAATGTGAAATTTATGTTTATGTAATTGGATTCTTTTTCTTGTAGTTTTTCTCTTTTGTGTTGATGTTTGGGAGATGGGTTTTCTGTTTTGGAAATGGGTTTTCATGTTTATTGATGATGAGAGAGCTATGTCAGGGATTGGGTTCTTTTTCCTTGTCATTTTCTTCTGGGTTGGGTGTGCAAAAAGGGTTTTCTCATTGTGTTTTGGATGGGAGAGAGATGGGTTCGAACTCTTGGATGATGTCAGAGATGGGTTTGCTATTTTAAATGTGTTTGTTTGACTCTGGAAGATGAAAATGTGCATGAGTTCTTTTTTATTTGATGGTGATGTTTGCTTTTGTTTGATTCGTTAACTGAAAAATGTTTGCTTCGTTTTGATCAGTGCAGACAAACCCTTTCTGTGTAAAGGAAGACTAGCATTGGGGAGTAACCCAGTCTTGGAGAGGATTAGAAGAGAAAAAAAAAAAGATTGACCGTCCAGTTCTGTTGTTCCATTTTCTTTTTGTCGCTTCTCTCCTGAGTGCAATCCACATCACCGGCAGCTTCCATTGTATTCCTCGCCAACTGGCCCCATTGGTCTCCTGTAGTGTAAGGTATATGCCTTTTTCTGATTCATTTCTTTATCAATTGGGTTATGTTCTGTGCTGATAGTTGGTGTGTTGGGGCCCAACTGTGGGAGAAATCGTAGTAGTTAATTGTTGGCCCTTTTGTTTGTCTGGATCAATTGCGTGGATGCTTGTGGAAACAGTTAGGATCTTTGAAGACCTTTTAATTGTTGCCTTATTTAATCTAATTCTTGGTTATTAAGGATTATGAAATACTTTAGGGGTCATTCGTATTTTATGCATCTTCTCGTAAATGTGATTTACATATGTAAAAAGGTTATTCTTACAAGGTACCTAGTCCTTGAGTTGACATTTAACGTATAACAATACTTGATCTGCTATCAGCAGGGAAGTATTGCAATGTAGTGTATTGCTTCGGTTTCTCATTTGTAACAAATAAGTTGGCTTTAACACCATAGATGACCTGATTATCAGGAATCCAATCAATAAAAGACATCGTCTCTGAACTTGTACATACCTCCACAGTCAATGCTTACAAGACCTGCAAAAGGAACATTAGAGTTCCATATTTGTACATTTCAATTTGTTGTAAATATGATTTAGTTACAAGCTAAGCATATGGATCAAGTACTAAATCATGAAAGAGAATGGCAGCAATAATATTGTCATTGAACATGATTTCCTCGCAATTAGCAGAATGTAATGCCATGAAACTGAGTACTAGCTAGTGATTCATAAAAATCAACAGGAGGAAACATACAGGGAAATAATGTTGCTTTGAACACTATTTTTTTTCACTTTTCCATTATAATTCTGGTAACATGGCAAGGAAGTGTGCAGTCAAGCCTATTAGATCAGTAGGCCTTACATTAGATGTGTGCAAGCTGTTAGACTACACACATGAGACAATCCTAACCACAGAAACATTGGGAGAGAGAAGTTGGGATGGATGATACAAATGACCTCCCCATAATGAGGAGAGGATTTGGTCAGTCCATCAATTCCACCTTGTTTTACATACTCTTATGTTTATTTGTCTGGCCGAGATTGGTTCCCTCACTGCTTTCTCCATTGTTGAACCCGCCTCTCTATTTTTTTTTTTTTTTGGTAGAAGCCATTTGATTATATCTTTTGAAATTGCTTAAACGTTCTTATGGATGAATCAATTGTTTTTTTTTTATTTTGAAATCTCTAGATGTTCTTTTTCTATGTAACTAAGGCTCGACATGTTATTTTTTAGTCAACTGCACATGTCTCATGTCCTATGATCACAGCCATCCTGATTGAAAATAATTACAACCATGTTCCCATATTGTTAGTGGAGACCCTATTGGATCATGGATGGTTAGAATCATAAGATGGAGGTATTTTGAGTTATAATCTCATCAAGAAGAATGCAACCTCATATGAAAAACATACTTATATTAAATAGAAAAGTGGATATTGATTTCTTTTAACACGAGATCTATTCTTCCACTAAATATGTGATTGATGTCTTTTTTAACTAACACTTTTAATGTTAATGTAGCACTTATTTTCTTTTTCATCAATGTACCAATGATGTTGATTACTTGGCACTGCTCCCATCATGCATAACATCAAACAAGTGATTTCTTTGCTCCATATCAAGTAGACCAATCAAAACCCATTTCATTGTTGTCATCGCCAAGGTCGTCGTCTTCATCATCATGAGTGTCATTCATCAATCGAGGTTGTCTAAAAAAATAAAATTGATTACAAATGAACTAACAAAGGAGAAGGTGTGAGTATTTGTTCAGGTATGTGGAGGTTGGTGAAACACATGCCAACGTCATTTATAAGACATAAATTATCAACTCATTAAGCTCAAAATTTGTTACTCTACGTTCTGAAGGCTCAAT
Source organism: Litsea cubeba (assembly GCA_012931725.1). Lineage (NCBI taxonomy): Eukaryota > Viridiplantae > Streptophyta > Magnoliopsida > Laurales > Lauraceae > Litsea > Litsea cubeba. The sequence goes on from CM022946.1 coordinate 71,813,906, forward strand.
ATGCCCTCATCCATCTTTATTTCAGTCTTTTCTAACTTGCCAATGCTTTTGTAACTTTCATATCAGAATTTACATCAAACATTTGGGGTTTATGCTAATTACGAATACATTTGGTGATGTGTAAGATGAACGTGCGCATATATGTGAATGGTACGATAAAATGTTACTTAGAAAATTATATTACTGTCAATTCTAAGTGTGCATACCAGTTTAGTAACTATGATTGTGTTGCTTTGAATTAGCATGGCTCACTATGAATATTACTCCTTTATGTTTCATTTTTATCATGGACAGTGTCACATTCCTTAAAGATGTTGGATGGCGAGCTACTGATAGTGGTCCACTTCGGTGGTCAATTTGAGTGGGATAGAGTTCATCCTAACTACATCGATGGTGATCAAACTGCTATCTATGTTAATCGTAACTTAACATACATCTCATTGGTTGAAATTGTTTTACAAGCAACAAATTGGGTAATGTCTGAAGAGCCTCCTCGTATTCAATACCTACATCAAAATGGCAAAGCATTCACCTTGATTAGTATAAAGAATGACAATGATATTCGGGTAATGATCAAAGCATGTGGAGAGGTGACAAATTCTATCTACATATATCTAAGAAGAAATATCAATGATGGTGCAGATCATTACCATTCAATTTCTTGGTAAGACAGTTATGTTTAGAATTTAGAATAATAATTTTTCAAGTTATATACATGTACATATTTAATAAATAGATCTACATGCATGGAAGGAATGAACAAGTTGAAGAGAATGCCGGAATTAGAGATGGACATTGTTGCAATGAGAATCCACATGGAAGTAGGCCAAGAACTCATTTATCTAAACAAAAGAAGACTAAGGCTATTGCTCCTCAAGCAACAGCTAATTTAATAGCCGATTTCATCAAGGAAAAAGTGCGTCTTCATCCAGAGTATAAACCGAAGCAAATTATAAATGATGTTAGATTGGAGTTCGGTGTTGTTATTGGCTACAGGAAGGCTCATAGGGCAAAAGAGATTGCACTGGATGCAATTCGAGGTTCATACGAACAATCATTTAGGATATTGCCAAATTATTGTGCCGAGTTGATGCAAATGAACCCCGGGTCCCATTATCATCTTGATACGGATCAGGACTTTTCGTTCTCGAAATTCTTCTTTGCCTTTGGGTCAAGCCTCTAGTCCTTCAAGACTTATATGAGGCCGTTGATCGCCATTGATGGAGCGCACCTCCGTGGCAAATATCCAGGAGTCATATTTGTTGCCGTGACTCAAGACTCCAATCATGGGCTGTTCCCCATCGCATTTGCTATAGCTGAAATCGAACGTTATGACACATGGGTGTGGTTCTTATCTTGCTTTAAGATCGCCCTTGGTCCATTACCAGGTTTAACCGTTGTTTCAGACAGACAAAAAGGCCTTGTTGAAGCTGTTAAAAATGTATATCCAAATGTCAACCATTGTTATTGTTGTCGTCATATTGCAGAAAATGTACGTGAGCGTTTTAAAGACAGAGCAATTGTTTCAAAGTTCTGGTGTGCAGCGAAGTCTTCTAGAAGTTGTGACTATGAAAGGCACATGAATGAGTTAAGGAATGTGAACGAAGAGGCATATGCATACATTGAGAATATTGGCAAAGAACGTTGGGCGAATGCGTTTGTACATCCAGGTCGATATGACATGTTAACTACTAATTCAGCTGAATGTACAAATAGCTTACTGAAGGACATCCGAGAGCTTCCTATAACAAGGCAGGTAGAGGAGATTCGTATAAAATTAATGGATTTCTTCCAACTCCGCCGTGACAGTTCACAGATGATAGAATCACGTTTGACACCATATTTTGAAAGATATTTGGGCAAAGAAAAAAATGGTTCTCGTCGATTACATGCAAGGCAAGCAGGTCCTGAAGAATATCAGATTGATTCTGGCTACTTTATGGATGTTGTCCATCTCGATCGACGTTTTTGCACTTGTCGAAAATGGGATTTAATGGGCATTCCCTGTTCACATGCTATGTCAGCAATTAGTTTCAGAAGTCGGGACCCATATGATTTTTGGGAAGAATGGTTTTCTGCAGAAACTTACCGTGCAACCTATAATCAAATAGTGCATGCAACAACAGACATACATCAGTGGGAGCATAGACAGGAGCATCCAATACTACCTCCACATGCAAGGCGACAAGCTGGACGACCGAAGAAAAACAGGATTAGAACGGAGAATCGGGTACGACGACAAGTTACATGCTCAAACTGTAGAGAAGTTGGACATAATCGTCAGTCTTGCAACAATCCTCCATTCCGAAATTGAAGTGATTTACATAATAGCTTTTTTGTAAGTAACAAGTGTATATGGTGTGTTGTATATAAATTTTGGTAGACACATGTTGTTTTGAAGACAGACACTAACCAATTGTAGATCTGTACACCTATTTTGATTATTGTTATATAATCACTTTCAGTAGAAGTGTAATATAATTCCACCAAATGTATTGCTACTTTGTACCCCAATATGCTGTTGAACTTTTGATGAAGTGTAATATAAGCTTTTGTTGTTGAACTTTGGACCCCAGTCTTCTGCAGAGAAGCCATGATTTCATGGCACCGTCCCATGAAACCAGTTTATCCCACAAGTTATCGTCAACCACAATTCACATGATATGGGGGGTTTAATCGGTCTCCATATCGCACTGACTTTCTGCAAACAACAAGCACAGTCATATTTTTCTTAGACGGTGCCATAAAAATTGGAGACTATGAAAAGTATTAAAAAAACTGGCTGCCATTTCTAAGGTACGACTATTGTAGAAATCAGTCCCCATCAGCTGTTGTAGTGAATTCTATATTTTAAGGGGGAAAATATAATGGCATACAATGCAAAATAGGTCTACATGGGCATCATTTCATTCTGCTTTTAATAAGTAGAATGCGTTGTTGGACTAAAAGTCTGCCCAAACGAGTTGCAGAAATATCCCATGATATCATGGATTTTTCAGCTTCTATATCACAAACTGCCTGCATTTTGTAAGTAACAGTCATATTTTATTTAGCAATCAATAATAATAGACCATGCCTTTAACAAATGACCAGACAAATGCGAAGCCTACACGAGTGATTTTTTTTTAACAATCATTTTTAAAGAATGCGTTGTTGGACTAACAGTCTGTCAAAACAATTTGCAGAAATGCCATGATATCATGGGATTATCCCATGATATCATGGATTTTTCAGCTTCTATATCACAAATTGCCTGCATTTTGTAACTAACAGTCATAATTTATTTAGCAATCAATAATAATAGACCATGCCTTTGACAAATGACCGGACAAATGCGAAGCCTACATGAGTGATTTTTTTTTAACAATCATTTTTAAAGAATGCGTTGTTGGACTAACAGTCTGTCAAAACAATTTGCAGAAATGCCATGATATCATGGGATTATCCCATGATATCATGGTTTTTTCAGCTTTTATATCACAAACTGCCTGCATTTTGTAAGTAACAGTCATAATTTATTTAGCAATCAATAATAATAGACCATGCCTTTGACAAATGACCGGACAAATGCGAAGCCTACACGAGTGATTTTTTTTTAACAATCATTTTTAAAGAATGCGTTGTTGGACTAACAGTCTGTCAAAAGAATTTGCAGAAATGCCATGATATCATGGGATTATCCCATGATATCATGGCTTTTTCAGCTTCTATATCACAAACTGCCTGCATTTTGTAAGTAACATATGTATTTTATTTAGCAATCAATAATAATAGACTATGCCTAATTGACAAGTGACCATAAATGGGAAGGTTACAAGAGTGATTTTTGTGAAGACTCATTTTTAATGTTTTGTTGTTGGACTAACAGTTTGTCCAAATGAGTTGCAGAAAAGCCATGCTATCAGGTTGATTATCCCATGATATCATGGCTTTCTCAGTTTCATATCACAAACTGCCTTCATTTTTTTTGTGAAGAATCATTTTTAATATTTTGTTGTTAGACTAACATTTTACCCAAAATTAAATGCAGAAATGCCATGCTATCATGGGATTATCCCATGCTATCATGGCATTTCAGTTTGTTCGATACAAAGTGTCTTCATTTTGTAAGACTGATTTGTATTTTATGGATGAATCACTAAGTCTCTATTGCATATGTTGAATTCAACAATCAAGCACAATGCTTTATTTCAAATAATTTTATGCAAATATAATGTAAAAACAGTTGGATATCATCATCGATTTAGAGTTATCTATGTCAGCCTGTGAAAAGCCATGATATCATGTAAACACCCTGCAACACAAACATAAGAAATAAAACCAAAAACAAATTCAAACACCATGTGCAAAAACATCTCCTTCAGAAGTATTTACACATTCCATAACAGATCGTTTCTAGTTATACATCATCCCATCATCCATACGGTATTCACAAAATATATCCACCTACAAGTACAAATTGTTTCCATTTACATTGTCACAAAATACTTGCATTCAAAAAAGAACACAAACTTCAGTGCTCTTGAATAAGCTGATCCTGATGTGTTGCCATTTGTTGTAGGTAAATATCGTGTACGACCTTCGCTCTATAATACCACATGTCATCTTGGTTGAAATTCATAGGCCGGCCTGTGACAATGTGCTCCACATACGCCAAAGTGAAAAACCCACAATCATTGCTGCACACGTCTATTTCACGTTAATATATTTTTATGCAATAATAATGAAATCAACAGATTATTGATTTAATACCTACTCACCTATTGACTTGTTGTGGCAGATTTGGTATCCTCACTAGCCTCCAACTTGCGGGATTGGGCCAACCATCGTCACGAAGCCGTGATGAGACAAAAGTGGTCTGGTAAAGAACATGCATTACCATTAGTTCATTTCAAATTTTTGTTATGGATCTTAGATGAAACTGATGAAATCGGCACTTACAAAATATTCTAGAAACTGAACGTCCCCAAAACCATCTAAGCTGTTGTAATATTCCCATCTCCCCACTTTGATGTTTCCTACCAAGAGTGTAAAATGGCTGTCTGTACACATCGGAAATACCGGCCAATCGCGAGAGCTGAAGCTGTAACGGTATCTTCTCTCTGGGGATCCAAAAGCATTATTGTAGGTATCCGGATGTATATTTGGATATCTGTACCATTCCTGTGGAAACAATGAATGGAGGCATGTTTGATGTGACTATGTTTACTTTTGAATGCAGAAAATTACGCTAGTGGGAGGCTTCATTATGATCATACCGCAAGGCTAGAATGGAAAAAGTGAGCACCCCGCACTTTAGTAGCCAGAATTTCAAACCAATAATCTATTGCCTGCAAAATTTAGATTTGGTCAGAAGACATAATTCAAGATCACATATTTGGTACGCACACACACAAGTTACTGAAACCAATTATCCATTGTATGTTGTTTGTCGTCACCTTGGTATCCAGCCAGTCATTATGTAGGAGGCCCCGCATTTTGATGGCAGGGATAACCTTGCAGATTTTGGCTAATGAGGGATCACTGCAATAACCACAATTGATTCAATCCTAAATGACCATTAGGTACGACTTATCTACTTGAGATGTCAGCAGAAGTAACTTACCTTGCTTTATATTCATTCCAGAAAATATCAAGTAAGGCAGCCTCCTCAACTGTAAGACTGTACTCAGCACTGCGGGCTCCATAAGTTGTCACCTGGTATGACTGAAAACGCGTAGGCAGCATATTCTTTATGTGCCGTGCTTTGATCCTTATTATCCTGGAGGGGAGAGACTCGCCTGGTGACACATCTACAACAGATTCCTGCGTTGTTACTAGTTGTGGAGGAGTAAAAAAACCACTTGGACTAGATAGGATATCCTCAACAGGTTGGGAGGATATACTATCTATAGGAATTGGACTTGGTGGGATGGATTGTGGAGGCATTTGTAACGGAACAGAAGTGGGCGTCAGTTGTCTGATGCTGTCATCCGATGTTCTTGGTCTCTGTAATGCATATAAACATTTATTCAATCATAACCCCTTCATTAGTATAATTTAAGAGATTAACAACATATAAGTGTGTGCCACGTACTTTCCTCTCCTCCTCGTCTGAGCTGGAGCTAATGCAATCTTGCATCTTGAATTCCACAAACCTAGAAGCACATGCTGATTTAAATCGCCTGATCTTACGACCTATTCTATCCAAGAATTCATCAATCTTTTTTTCCTTCCCTGGTTGCTTCTTCATATCTTCAATTCCTACCAATAAATGGGATGCAAAATCACCAATCTCCATCATAGTTGAGTCAGAAAAATCTGTTTGTGGATGCGGTTGAGAAGGACCTGGATCTTGTTGTGTGTGATTATGCTCTTGCTCAAGGTCAGGGTTAGTGGCACCTTCCACAACTTCAAATCGTCCGATCCTCAATCTGGTGATACCCCTATACCACTGAAAGTAATCCTCGGAGTGACGGTTGCTATCAACTTCAACTTCCCCTTTAAGCACCGATTTCTTTCTACCATTCCACTCTTTAATTCCTTCTTTCATTTTCTTTGAATAATCTACGGTGGCCTTCAAAACCCTATCTTCCCTATTGAATGCACCGTAGAATGGAGGGGGAACTATTTGTTGAAAGCCGAATTGCTTCATCACGCGATTGCTATTGTGGCGTTCAACAATCCAGTAACAGACCACCGCAGTCTGTGAGCAAAATACCTCCATTTCATGGTTATCTACTATCTTGGCCAATTCATCTTTAAAACCAACATATGGCCGCCAAATGAACTGCATTTATTAAATAAAACGTCAAATACATTTATCTACTTCAAAATGTTCAAAAAGTACCAAATAATATATGTATATCCTATAATTAAATATTATATTTAAGCGCTTACATTATCTGGATCTTGGTTGTCTAGTTGTTTACGAACAACTTCCACCGTGCAGAAGGTATTGTGACTCTTCAAGCGCTTGGACCACATCCGGCTAAGGGGGAATTCGAAGTCATCATGCCATTGTTGAGTTGATTTAATTTCTCGCCCGATTGACATACGAGATATGGCCCAAATCTGATTCAAATAATTAGTAGGCATTAGTAGAATATTATGGAGTAAAATTTAGACAATTCTTACATATAGTGTGTACAAGTGGGTAAGTGTTTTTACTTGCAAGAGTTGAACAGGCCCGCCTAAGGTCTTCTGGTGGTCAGTAGGCCTCTTAGAACCTTTATGCTTGCTGGTTGATTTGGCGACTGTTCTTCTTGATAGTTGTCGGTAAAGGTTCGCCAAGCATGCGGGGCCCCAAGCAAATCTTTTAAACTCCCTGAAAAGCTCTAAAATCCATGCCCCCCCCCCCCCAATCGACCCAGAAGTGTTTGTAAAAATTTGACCCGCCGCCAAACAAAAAAGATATGCCCTTGTAGCCATTATTTGCTCATTCTTCGAAGATTTCTTGGAAAGTTTACTAAAGTTATTCACCAACCAAGTCAATTTTAAGTCACTGCCATTGCAATCCCTGTCTTGATGAGGTTGTTTACCCAACAACTCTAAACACACCTCACTAACTGTGATAGGGCTAGAGAATGTACGCCCTGTAACTACTCTCCCATTGATGGGTAACCCATATATGTAAGAACGTCTTCAAGAGTGACTGTTGCTTCTCCACTAGCCAAATGAAAAGTGTTTGTCTCAGGCCTCCATCTCTCTACTAATGCAGAAATTAGTGCATGGTCAATTGTTATTTTTTGCAATTTAGAAAGATGAAGGAGGCCCGTTTCTTGAACGAATGCTTATTGAGTATCGTTCAAAGACCATTTATCTTGCAGTATGGTTGCCGGCTTACAAACGAGTGGTCCCACATCCTGTATCAAAATAATTAATGCAAATATACCATGCATAGTTATATGAGAACTTAAACAAAATGTGTTCTTGTATACATAGAGTTCAACATACCCTGCCACTCCATATGACTTCAGAAATATGGTTATCTTGTTCTTGCAGAATGCTTCTGTCAAGTGGACCCGGGTTGAATTCCGCCATCTATAATAAAACCAAATCCATTAATGTAAGTGTGTACACCATATGAGAGAGATAAAATTCAATATGTATGTACAATTTGATCCCACTGCCTTATGTCAGTCCATTTGCCTTTTGTTCTAGTTACAGTCCACTTAGGAGTACTTTGGGAGTGTGTACCATATATGGATCAGGGTTGAATATGTATGTACAATTCTGAGATATGGTCATCTTGTTCTTGCAGAATGCTTTTGTCAAGTGGACCAGAGTTGAATTCCACCATCTATAATAAAACGAGGTCAAATCAATGTAAGTGCATATATCTAGATGAGACAGAAAAAATTCAATATGTATATACAATTTGGTCCCACTGCCATATGTCAATCCATTTGCCATTTGTTTCACTTACAGTCCACTTAAGAGATATTTGGGAGTGTACCATATATGCATCAGTTTAGAAGAATTAAAGAAACAAGCAAACTTAATCAGTGATTTGAACCATCAGATGTGGTATACTTTCTATAATAGTTTATATGAAAGCCTGCCTCTTTCTGGGCTGTAATCTTCTTGTGCTTTAGGCAACCAGAAAATCGCTTTGTAAGAATTACTAAACAACCAGAAAATAGAACCTCATAGATTCTCAGCACTTGGAAGCTAGTGCTGTTTGAATTTAATAAGATCCATCTCACTATAACTTGCTGGCATGCCCCAATTATTTTATGCTGTTGCATTCCACAACGAAACAACAATGACAAGAAAAGTAAAAAAAACCAACAAAAAGAAAATAAAGGAAAGAATGCTACTACTCAGTAGAGAAAAAAACAAACATAGATGAATTATTTGGCAGCCATACACCAATTCCATACATAGGGCCCATGTTTTGGTGAGAGACACATTGGAGTGACTCCATCGTGGATGCAGGCACCCCAATGACAGAATAATTTCTAATCTATTTTGAAATCAACAGTCAAGTTCTGAGATTAAGCATATTATTCAAGAATTGACATTGACAATGTTGCAATTTTTATTCAAATTGAAAAAATAAGAAATCAATAAAAAAGCTGAAAACTTTGAAGTGGTCCCAGCATATAATAGTCCAAATGATTTTCACCCAAGGATGCAACAATCCTCAAGATGCTTACCCTACCACTTGCTACCTTGGGGTTGTGAATATCCACGCCAATTTGTGCTTCAGCCTTCTCCAAATCGATGGAGGCTGAGCTAAGCTTCTCGATGAACGCATCCAACCCCTTCTGAACCAGGCATGGGTCAATGTGGTCAACAGGGACAGCCTCGACAAGTACTATATCTGCAAAGGAATTTGCATGGATGAAGACAACTCCACTGTTGATAAAATACTTGTTGACTTCACTCCCTTCATGCACAGATAGAATTCCAAGCTTCAGCTCTGCAATATGTGGACCGGAGAAGAAGGACCCATTTGGGTTCTGGCCGCAGTCCGTTGTAGAAGCAAGGGTCAGACTCCTGCTGCAAGTGAAAAATGAAAGAGGGTTGGAATGGAAAGGTGAAAAACCAGACTCTTGTTGCAAGTGAAAAAGTGAAAGGAGGGATGAAATGGAAAGGTGAAAAAAGGAAAGACGGTCTAGGGTTATTTTTTAGTCGATCTACAAGTGAAAAATGAAATAGGGTGAAATGGAAAGGTGAAAGGGGGAAAGACGATCTAGGGTTATTTTTCACTCTTGCTGCAAGTGAAAAATGAAAGGGGTGAAATGAAAAGGTGAAGAGGGGAAAAGACGGTGTGGGGTCATTTTTATTGTATGGGCCTTTTCTTTTTACATTCGGATCCCATGATATCATGGGATCCTGGGCAAAAAAGTAAAAAAAAAAGGGGGGACCAGAGTCAAACGACTCTGGTGACATTTACTTACTAACAGTCATGGAATTGGGACATACATGTCTAAGAAGGGCCAATATGTCAAATCCCCTTATATTTATTTGATTCCTTATGCACTGCTATGATTATTCATGCAGAATCTGCCTAATTTAGACTTTATTGCAACTCAGTCAGATTGCATGTCATAACTCTATTTGATGCATCAAGTTAATGCTATTTTCATAGTCTAATACTACACTTAGTGTTGTAGGTAACAGATCCCTTGCCCATGCCTCAGAGGAGGAGCCGCAGGGTTTGACTAAATGGAGTGCATACGATGTGTTTTAGACATCATACCTCACTCAGGAGCATACGTCACATTTTGGGAGATTCGCACATTTTTGGTTTATTTTGTAAAGGCCTTTGTTGGCCTATTTCATTTTGGGTTTTGTACACACTGATATTTTGTTATCCTATTTTTATGGAAATGTATTAAGTAGTCATTTGGTTACACAAGCTACAGCTAAACCACCGAAATGTAGTCGCTTGAGGAAAGTTTGACTTAGTCATCCTCACACACGGAATCCTGTGAGTAACTAAGGTGGGGATTATCTCTTATCAGTCTGCTCCCCAGTCCCCACTGTTGTGACTCCAAGATATGTGTTGGGCTGGTGACAAACAAGTTGATTATTGATTTCAATTTATGACAGAGAAAAATTATAATAATAGTCCTACGAGAGAAGATTGATCAAACCTTTTTCACAGAAACTTTGAGCTTTGCTTCCAACTCCGAGCAATGAGCCTGAAAAGTTATTTCCCATTTTTTTGTTAAAACCAAGACCATTTTACATATTTCAAGATACAAAAATATAATATACCTCAGCCACTGTTGCCCTCTCCTCAGCAGCAGAACAAGCATGGGAAGCATCAGCCAATTTTTTAGCCACTTCCTCAACTTTTTCCATTGCATTCCTTAGCGTTTGCTCCCTATCAAGTGTGAGAGTGCGAACATGATTTCGCTCTTCTTGAAGTTCTTTCTTAGCTTCAGCCCATTCCCTCTGAAAATAGTAACTATTAGGTAATTGAAGAACTTGTTTTAATTTCAAAAGAAACTTCTATTTTGCGAATGGTAACATGAATCGAACCTGCAACCTCATGGTTGCAACAATGAGAACATTCTAACTGTGCTACAGGCTCTTGTCAATTTGAAACGAATTACCAGACTGTAATATAACTAAAACACAATATTTGAATAAACATCCAATAAAAAAACAAATAAAAATTCTCCAAAAGCACAATCTTTAAATGCAAAATTTACCAATAATGGAAAATTGTTCCATTTTAGACTTTTGAACAAAATAAACAAAACACTCCTAAGTGACTGGTATGCAACAAGCAACCTAGAAATAAGTTACTAGTATGCACACAATTAAAAACTCGCAAGCACACAAGATCACTATATAGTGTAGTGAATTGTAAGTACGAGGTCGATCCCACGAAGACTTGTGATAAAACAATGTCAAAACTAACTAAAAATCAGAATATTAAATGGAATAATTGAATAATGACAAGTGGAATTAAACTATTAAAAATAGTAATTTAAAGTATCAAAAGCTAATTGAAAAGTAACCTAAATCACAACTAGTATGAGAATTGAAAAACAGTAATAATGAATGAATGAACTAGGGTTTCATCTACTCCCCTAACCAATCCTATGCATGTCCCTTATTATCTTTTAATAAAAAATCAGATTTTATTAGTGACATCTATCAACCTAGACCATGGCATATGCGTCTAGATTATTATTCCTCTAAACCTAATTCATGAGTGGCATACTACATGAATTGCTCATTATGATGCAAAAACTAAGCATGACATATGTCCTAGTCAAAACAAACATAATGCATAAAAACAATGGGAAGGATAAATGCATGAGTCTAAGCATGGCATATACTTAGATTATTCATGGTTCTAAACCCTAGATGCATAACATCAAGATCAATCAAAATTAAGTTAGCTACTCTTAAAATTAATTGAACATCACATGGTTGGCATGGCATATACACAACTCATCAATTAATAACATGGTTTAAAATCTCAACCAACAAAACTGAAATCTGAATTAAAAGACGCCAAAAGAGTCTACATAGAACTAGGCTAGGGTTTCAATTACACCCTAGCACTAAAAAAATTAGCTACTCATGTCTTTAATGAAAAATAAACTAGAGAGTGGAGTCATAAGAAGAAAACTAGAAGATGATGGTGAAGTAGTGGATGGCCAGCAGCTTTTCCCCTTTATTCCTCCTCCAAAATGCTCCAAAGATGGCTCCAAGGATGGCTATACAGCAGCTAGGGTTTTTGGGATGAAGATGGCTGATTTTTGTGATGATAGGGTGTTGTTATGGTGGCTGGAATTATTCTGGACGTGGCTGCTGTAATGGATAGATAATGGCTGCTTTTTGTGCTGGAATTAGGGCTGAACGTGGCTGGGTTTATGGAATGAATGGTGCTGGAATTACTGTTCACGTCCTTCCCTTGTATGCTATTTATAAATCTTGAAAACAGCCCTCTTAGTATTTATTTTCCTTGTAGAAATAGGTCTCCAGCTTTCTTTAAAATTCTGTTTCCTAATTAGATTGAATTAGGAGTCTTCTTTTCTTGATTAGCAAGCATTCTAAATCTGGTCCCACTTGTATCTTCTAGAAACTTATTCACATGGACCCACAAATCTAAGATTAATTGCAAGGAATTAAATCTAAACTTTTGACATAAAAGTGGGCCCTATTTCTTAGACTTCTAACTTGACTTGAATAAGACTTGCTTTAACTTTCCTTATTTTTCTCCTTGTTTTTCTCCATTCTTGAACTCCACTTCAACTTGAATAAGACTTTCTAATTTCTGAGATTCTTCTAGTTGTAATAGATGTGGACCCCCCTTGTGCGTGTAACCCTAGATTGGGTTTCTTCTTTCTTTCTTTTGCTTTTCTTCTTTGATTTGAATTGTAAGTTGTCCCAAAGAATTAGAAAGTGATCTTGAAATCTGGAATGGCTTGAATGGGACCCACCATGGTCTTTCTTTGGGATTCACGCCCATCATCCTCTTCATTAATTCCTCTCTTTTTGCTCCTTTTGACCTTAGCATAAAAATTATCAAAAACTATATAAAATCAAATGAAATTACTATGACTAGCACAAGATGAATCAAATATTAGGGCTTAGATTGCAAACAATTAAGTACTTAGCAGTGACCACCTCAAAAGCCATGACCACCTTAAAAGCCATTACAATGTCAACATAAAACTCAACTGAATCATCAAATACAGAAAAAAAAATATAAAAGTAAAATGGAAAATAAGTAAGTTTTCTTGTCATAAAATGGCACATAATTCAGTGCAATGAACGCCATTCATTTACAGTACTCACCTATTACACTAGACAGGTCATGTCACCAACCAAGAATCTGAAAAGTGAACCATTTTAAAAATAATAATAATAATAAGGATAACTTATGGAAAAAAACAAAATAAAAATTCTTGTTGGGTAGAACCCTTGAGTGATTGTGTTATTGGAAGGTGCCATCTTTTGGGCAGATCCTTCTGCCAGTCCGGCTGTGTCATGGAAGAGAACCACTCTTTTATTTTAGATTTCAGATCACTAAGTATCAAAGCCAACTTACACTACAACAACGCTCATCTATTTCCAAAATACAAGAAGTTAGGTAGAAACCTGGAACTCGAAATGAAAGGAGGAAGGGCCCCATCTCTAACATCTTGAATCAATGAGAATTGAGCAATGATCGGAAGACCACTTGATCAAAGTGATGCAAGCCAGACTAATGAGCCCAACCCAACATGGCCCAATGCAAAAGAATCCTAGAAACGTGTTTTCCAGCTTTGTTTTTCTTATTTTGCAAGTTTCTAGAGGATTTTATAGATTTCCCTATTTTTAGTAGTTACTAAAATTTAGAGATAAATTATAAAGTTTCTGTTTTATTGTTTCCAAACTAGAGCACCAACGAGTCCATTTAAAGGATTGTAACCCTCTTACAGTCAATCATTGAATATTGGAAAAGAATTTGAGCTTTCTCTTTTGAGATGTTTTTCTTTTTTTTTTTTTTTTTTATGGTGCGAGACCTAGACTGTTTGGATTCATATGGATCTCTGTCCCTAAGCTTCAGCTTGGAGAGTAGTCCTATGGCTACTCTTCCTCCCCCACGCTATGAGGAGCCAACCCCGGAACAAAACGTTGAATTCCCCCACATTGACTTCATCTTCAGGAATCAACGATGGATATTCAAAGATCATGATCTTCTGGTACACATGCAACAATTGAAGCATCTAATGATCCGATCACATATCCAAGAAATTGCAAACATCAAAAGAATCAACATTTCCACTCTACTTCTAACTGGAGGAAGAAATCAAGTCAAGCTTCCAGACTACACGAAGAATATGAAGATCAAGAACTTCAGAAGTTAATACACTTGATTTTTTACCCAAGTGGACATTTACAGTAACTCGAGGTCGAGTTCTCTCCAAGGAGGGGAGAAACTAATGCAGGCCAATCCCATGGTCTACCAACTAATTGGGCCAAATCCACAAGCCCAATAGGACATCCATTTCGTTAGAGTTTTAATTACTTAAAGAGTCTTATTTAGAGAGTTGCTATTCATTTAGAAGTTATTAAAATTAGGACTTTTATTTTATTTGGATTGTTAAGCAAGAGCTATTTCCTTTATTGTTTAGGAAAGCAAAGTCCTACTAGGAAAGGGGATGTCCAACGCTTCCTATAAATATGCAATCCTTCCATTGGGAGAGTAGTTCATGATTATTCAATAATAGAGATTGGTCGGTTTGTTTGATTTTATTTTTCTCTTCAATGGAAGAGTCGTATCGAGTTCCGAGAGGAATTCGACTAATTCCCATCCGCGGAGTTGGTCTTCACTGGAATCCGTCCAGGATTCAGCAAACTCTCTCGCAGGGTTTTGTCTATGCCCGTTCCATCACCACTTACGGATCCAAGCTGCATCAATTTATATTGGTTTTATTCACCATTGGGATGGAGATATTCTCCTTGGGTTTGAAGACATAAGTGGATTATTCATCAAAAACTAAGTGAGTAATCTCTGTTTATCTCCTTGTCATTCCAGCATTGTTTTCTGTTGGTTGAGTTAGGAAGGATTGGAATTTGGCTTTCTAATCAATTGGGGTTCACCGTTCACCTTTGAAAGAATCAGTTGCTCGATAGCTTTCCGCTTCCATCAATTGATGCAGCTCTCACTGATCAATTTGAGAAGATTAAACTAAGAATTTACTAGCTAAGAATAAAACATTTAATCCAGAACACATTCACTTTTATGTATAACTCCCATCAAAATTGAATCCGCTTACTTGCTGCTCCAAGGTCTAAATGGCCAACTGTTAATGATATCTGTAACTATCATAAGAAACATACATTGGAAGAGTGAATGTCCAATCCAACTAAGAGGAAAGCCAAATCAGAACATTAGGACCAATTAAGGTAGGCTAAACATTAGGGTGAAAGATCCTATTGGAGAGGATGCTTTGAGAAGCACTAAAAATTATTAAAAGCCCATGACAGTCCACCAAACATGAGAACTATTTCATTAAAAACAGGGGGCTCTGTTTGTCAAAGTTGAATTCCCCCAAATTTTGAGGAAGACAAATCATGTTGCTGACACATTAGCTAGACAAGGGATCACAAAACTTCATTTAAATGTCCTATGTTAATGTATATCATTCTCTCTTTTTTTTTTCTTTTTTTCGTTTGTGTGTGTGTTGGGGGGGGGGGGGGGGGGGGGGGGGGGGGGTGTTCAATAATACCTGGAGGACCCCTCTTTTGTACAATAAAAAAGACCACATCCAAACAAAAGGTACAAGAGGATATATATACGAACGCAGAATAAATTATGACAGTTAATCCATTCAGTTTACAAGCCACTGACTGAAATTAAACCAACTTGAAAGGAAGAAAGCATGATGCAAGAATATTAATACATAAAGAGGGCTTTCTTCAATCTTTCTAAAAAAAAGAGGGCTTACTTCAAGATGATTTAAATATTCCTCTTGTTTTCTCCTTTCCATAACTCTAGCATCCTACAATATACATATTGACAAGTGAATAACTTAGGAGATGCACATTAAAAACAGAAAATAAATGAACAAGCAGCGAGTACCTCACGAACTTCCTGTGCACTTTGAATGGTGTCCAAACTTGCCTACATAACAAGACAAAATAAGCATATCACACATAAACTAAGAGCTTCTATGCATAACAACAACTTCCACCTGGAGACGATGCACTCTCTGTGACATACTTCCAACTTCATCGAAAGCTCTTTTCTCAGAGCTTACCAATAAATCTTTTTCATGCTTCAAAACAGAAACCTGCTTGCAAAAGGGAAAAAACAGAAAAGAGTACAGAAGTGAATATGATCGAGCAAAATATGCACAATATTACTTCCATGAGTAACACTTACCTCCATAGATAATTTATGAGAAAGCTCTTCCGAAGCACTCGAATAAACAACACTTTCTCGAAGCCGCCGTTGGTAATCAACGATCATCTGAGAGAACTCCACATTTCGGGCCAGAACTCCATTAATTTCCTCTCTCTGTCACGATATCCATGGCATGAATTAGGAACACACAGAGAAAATAAAATCACATAAAATCATTATACCTGATGTTCAAATTCCTTCATTAAGCTATCAAGCCGTTCTCGCAAAAATTTTGCTTCCATTGCCAATTTATCGCGCTCCAGACGCAATGCCATAACCTCCAATCTGACCAACATGTTTTTATAATATTAACTACTTTCAAATTAAGACGAGAGAGAGAGAGAGAGAGAGAGAGAGAGATCCAAGGATAGTACTGGATAGAAACATGTAAGGCATTTAAGTATTTAGTCTATCCAGGAAAGAAGCAAGAATAATGTCAGCAAAAGAGTAACAATAAATTAACTAAATAAATAAACTATCAAACAACAAAACACAAGGCTGCAAAAAAAAAATAACAATATGATTTCCAGACGTCAGAAAGGGCCACGGGATCATGCCTGAACTCAAATCAGGTACTGGATGTACTAAACATTACATCAGCAATACATTAAAAGGATTTATAACGATAAAAGGATCCAATAAGGGGCTGTTCGGGAATTTTACTTGTAATAGTAAGAGGAAGTTAAATGTCACATCACTGGTAGCTGTGTACATGGGCCTGGCTGGGCGGAGGCGAGGAACCTGACTATAGAAACATAGGCCCAGGCTGGCCTAACACTGGTTGTGAAAGTCAGGCCTGGTCCCGCCCATTTAGTCAACTGGGCTTGGCCAAACCGGGCTTTCCACAAATTGTTAGTATAAAATAAACTAAATTACATGCACTCATTAATCAGGCAGGGCCTGGTTTTGGGCTTTCTATCACTTAATCCAAGCCCAGCCCAAAGCGGGGCCCGATCCATGAGCACCCCTAATCACTGGAAATTCGTGGTGGTTTGAAAGTAGAGTCAACATTTTGGTTAAATGAAAAAGGTGCTTGGATGGATCTGGAAAAGGAAATTGAGCTTTACTTTAAAGCATTTGGATCACTCAACAGCACGGAAGTAAAAAATTGGCCGGGACTGTCAATACCAGATTTTAAGAATTTGGAGAGGGGGTTCTATAAACGACTTTCAATTATTTCTTCAAAAATCGGAGTGTGGCCCAAACCAGTACCATACCAATATGAATAAAGAACTACACTTAATCACGGATTCCTGATATGTTCAAGCTATTGATTCGATTTATCAATCGAATCAAATCCATTCTAGGATTCAATTGTGAGATTCAGAACTATGAAAGTCAGGGGACATAAATCCATGTATCCAAAGGAAGGTCCCTAAGGGACTGTAAATCCTTGCTCCTAGGATCCAAGAGGGGATTATAGGAAGGACAATAAATACTTCCTAATTATCTTACCTTACTAGTGTTTACTGACTGAGTCTCGAGGTAGATTGGGTAGGCTAAAGGGGAATCCAATTAGGAGTTGCGGAAAGAACTGAAGATACTTTGTGTGTGGGGATGATTTCACTAAGCCGAGATCAGAGCTAGTCCTGGTCTTAAGACAGCTTAATCATGCCTCCCCTCGGCCAAGACGGACCGTGGCTGAAGGGTCGCGACACTCGCCGAGATGAGCACCCCCGAGGTCAGGTGGCACGGGACATTGTACACCGATCTCGGCACGGCAGACTTGACAGACGCTGATGGGACTGTTGACAGGATGGAGGCATGTGCTAAGGCGTGCCCTGCGACTCATCATTCCTGACAAAACGGCGTTATACAGAGCACGTGCGCCCCCAAAGCATGGCTCCAGGCCAGGCCCGATGGGACCTGGCCCAAAAGTCAAACCACCGCCTGGCCCGATAAGATTGGCATTAATGAGGTATGGGTAGGTGAGGCAAGCATTTAATGAATTGTGGGCTGAGTGGACAGGGCCACTTGAGTGGCCAGGCCCATCTTGGAACTGACCCACGCAAGACATCCCCATCTCCTATAAATAGCATCTCCATCTCCATTCTAAGGTACCAACCCATAATGCATAAACTTACTCTGCAATTTTCTCTCCATCTCCCTTATTCAGTCCCTGAACTGACTTAAGCATCGGAGAGACTTGTGCTGCCCACAGCCAGGGTCCTCTGACGTGTTTTCCTTTTTTCTTCTTCAGGTCTAATCGGAGCCACGATCATCTCCATCCAAACCACCCAAGACAGGGGCCCTAATCCCTGATTCAAAGTCCGTAATTTTTAGGCACTTACAATTGGCGCCGTCTGTGGGAAAGTAATAACCCATACCCAAAAACCTTTCCCAAAAACCTTTCTCAAAAACCTTTCCAGTCACCATGGCTCCGAGAAACAAGAGAGGCGGAGAACACCCGAAGTCCCTCCCTCCAGGGCCACTGGTTCTCCCTGGACCATTGCCCTATGTGTCCCATTCAGAGGAGCGCAACGCGAGAGGGGAGGCCGCAGAGGTGGACAGTTACCACACTGGGTCTGCCTCGTCCCCGTTAGAGATGGGGAGCCCACCGCGGCTGAATGCTCCCCTGCAGGAGCGCTTCTCGAAGGGTAAAGCCCCGGCAGCGGCGGGATCACGCCGATCCGAACGCCGCTCGAACCACGAAGGTGACATTGCCAACCCCGCCCAAGCGACAATCAGGGCTCAGAACCTCGCCCTCCAGGAGAAGGACGATCTTATCCGCCAGCTCAGGCAGCAGCTCCGAGAGAAGGAGACAGTCCCCAGGGGAGGTGACCTCGTAGGCAGAAAGGATCCCGTCACCGGCAGGGACTTGAGAGAACATCTGAACGAGAAAAGCCGCAAGCGGAGTCACGCTGGGAGTTCCTGCCATAACCACATTGAGAGGAGGTCAATGCCGAGATCAGAAGCGGGAGATCAGAAGGCACTGATTGACCACCTGGTCAAGCAGGCCATCCAGAACACCCTGAAGGAGGCGAGGCTCGCTCAGAACCAGCCAGACGTCCCCGACTTCACTGGCCTCGACTCATCCCCCTTCTCCAGAGAGTTCAACGAGTATCCCCTCCCAAAGAAGTTCAGCGTCCCAAGGTTCGTCCTCTATTACAGAACCTCGGACCCAGCAGCACATCTCCGGCATTTCACCCAAAAACTGTCCGTCTGGGGTGACGTCGGGCACCTCAACTGTAGAGTCTTCTCCTCCAGCCTGGGGGATCTCCCCCTCAAATGGTTCTGTGCGCTCCTGGAAGGGTCGATCATGAACTGGCCTCAGTTGCGGAACTCCTTCCTGGGGAAATTCCAGGCGCACCAAGTCATCCCAAAGACTGACAGTGACATTATGGCCCTCAGAATGAGGTGGAGTGAAAGCGTCACTCAGTTCGCGAAGAGATTCTGGATGGTTTATAGCCAAATCAACAACTCCTCTGAAGATGTCGCGATCCGGTCCTTCCAGCATGCCTTCCTGCCAGGGTGCGAGCTCCGGAAAGAGCTCGTCCGAAACCCTATCCTCTCCGTAACAGCCCTTATGGCCAAGGTGAACAAATACATCGAGCAAAAAGAGGACGAGGCGCGGGCCAACGAGAGTTTTGGCGTCTCCAAGAACCGGTCTCGGAACGAGAACCGGTCTCGGCAGGAAGACCGACCGCGGCAGGAGGATCGGTCCCGACAGGAGGATCGAACCTCCGGAAGGGAAAAGAGGACCTTCCGCAGAGAAGATACGAGCCGAGACCACCACTCGGGTGGCCAGTCGTCAGCCCCGACTCACACTTCGGGAGGGGGCAAGAGACACAGATCATCCTACTCCTCGCGCGAAAGGGTCAATGTGGTCTTCAAAGAGCCGATTCACCAGATACTAGACAAGATCCAGGGGAAGCCGTACTTTAAATGGCCGCAGCCCATGAAGAGCGACCCCTCCAAGAGAGATCAAAACAGGTTCTGCGCTTACCACAAGCAGAACAGGCATAATACTGAGGATTGTTACTCTCTCAAAGACCATCTCGAGAGGCTCGTCAAGGACGGGCACCTGAAGGAGTACTGCAAGGGAGCAGACAGCAGGAGCAATGAGCAACCTTGGCGCCGAGCCGAGGAGGGTCATGACAGCGACGAGTCGGAGAGAATCATAAGCGTCATTCACCTGGTCCCCGCTAAGCAAGACAGCAGCCAGGCCCGTGCCGAGGCCATGAGGGCCTCCCATGGGAAGCAGGTCGTGGCAGCCGAGCTCGGACCAGCCTCCAAGAAAGCTCGAAAGGAGAGGCCAAAGATCTGGTTCTCAGACGAGGACCTGGAAGGAGTCCAGCTCCCCCACAACGACCCGCTGATTATGACCCTGAAGCTGGAGAGCTGCAAGGTGCAGAGGATTCTCGTCGACCCCGGCAGTTCATCCGAGATCCTCTACTTCGACTGCTTTACTAAGATGGGGCTCACCGAAGAGGATCTCCAAGAAGCACGGACCCCCCTGATAGGGTTAAGCGCAAAGCCCGTGTATCCAAAGGGAAGAGTCTCCCTCAAAGTCCAAGTCGGACGCGCATCAGTGATGGCTGACTTCCTCGTCGTGGATGTGCCATCCCCCTACAATGCCATAGTGGGGAGGAGTTGGCTGCACCAAATAGAAGCTGTTCCCTCCTCCTACCATCAGAAGCTCAAGTTCCCTCTGGAAAGGGATGGCAGGATTGAGGTGGTCACCGTCGAGGGTGACCAACAGATGACTAAACGTTGCATGATGGCCGTCATGCCCGGCAAGGAAGAGCCAAAGTAAGTACATATGGCGGAACTGGAGGCCGAACTGGACAGAGTTGGCCGCGATCCAGAAGAAAAGAGCATTGAAGATCTCACCGAGGTCAGGATCGACCCCAGTAATCCCGAGAGGTACTTCCTGCTTGGGAGTCAGCTCACCGAGCTGGAGAGATCCGAGCTGCTTAGCTTCTTGTTGCAAAACAGAGAGGTCTTTGCTTAGACCCCATAGGAAATGCCTGGCGTGGACCCTGAGGTAATGAGCCACAGGCTGAACGTAGACCCTCAAGTCAAGCCTGTGGTCCAAAAGGCAAGACGATCTGGAGTCGAACAATCTGCGACCGTGATCGAAGAAGTGGGGAAACTGCTAGAATCAAGCGCCATCAGGGAGGTCCAGTACCCGAAATGGCTGGCGAACACCGTGGTAGTAAAAAAGAAGACTGGAAAGTGGAGAGTCTGTGTCGACTTCACCGACCTGAACAAGGCGTGTCCCAAAGACTGCTTTCCACTCCCAAAGATCGACCAAATGATCGATGCCACTGCCGGCCATGACAGGATGAGCTTCCTCGACGCTTACCGCGACTATCACCAGATACCCATGTATGGGCCAGACGAAGAGAAAACGGCATTCATCACTCTTAGAGGGACCTACTGCTACAAGGTGATGCCGTTCGGACTCAAGAATGCAGGAGCGACCTACCAGAGGTTGGTCACCAAGATGTTCCGAGACCAGCTCGGCAGAACGGTCGAGGTATACATCGACGACATGGTCGTCAAGTCCATACAGTCTGATGACCACCTGACGGACCTCGGCCAGGTGTTCGACGTTCTCCGGAAGTTCAAATTAAAGTTAAACGCCTCCAAATGCGCCTTCGTGTCGGCTCCGGCAAGTTCTTAGGGAGCCTCGTCACGAGACGGGGCATCGAGGCAAATCCAGATCAAATCACCGCAATCCTGGGAATTCAGAGCCCGGACAACGACGAAGCAGGTCCAGCGGCTCACTGGCATGGCCGCCGCTCTCAACCGCTTCATCAGCAGGTCCTCCGACAAATGCCGTCCTTTCTTTTAGCTGCTGAAAAAGAACCTGAAGTTCGAATGGACCCCGGAGTGCCACTCGGCTCTCCAAGAGCTCAAAGCGTACCTGGCTTCGCCTCCATTGCTTGTCGACCCCGAAGAAAGGAGAAGCACTGTATTTGTACTTGGCGGTCTCGGATCATGCTGTGAGCTCAGTACTAGTCAGAGAAGATGAAGGGCAGCAGAAGCCCATTTACTACACAAGCAAAATCCTCCTCGACGCCGAGACCAGATACTTGCAGATGGAGAAGCTCGCACTGGCCCTCGTCAGTGCCTCTCGGAAGCTCTCACACTATTTTCAAGCCCACACGATAGTGGTGGTTACTGAGCACCAACTCAAGTCTGTCTTTCGGAAGGCCGACTTCTCCGGATGAGTTTCAAGATGGGCCGTGGAGCTGGGACAGTACGACATCCAGTACCAACCCAGGACGGCGATCAAAGCACAGATTTTGGCCGACTTCATCGTGGAGTTCACTTCACCGAGTTCGACACCGAGCCCACTCGACCCCGAACTGGGGGGCAGAGGGCATGATGACTTAGTCTCGAGGACTGATTACGAGCAATCTCGGAATACGTTTCGTGATTCGGCTTGGAAGGTCTTCGTTGACAGGTCCTCTACCTCAAGGAGGGCTGGCGTCAGCGTAGTTCTCCAGTCTCCAGAAGGGCTAGTCATTGAGCAGGCCCTGACACTTGACTTCAGAGCATCAAACAATGAGGCAGAGTACGAAGCATTGCTAGCAGGGCTGAACAGCGCCAAGATTCTCGGAGCTCAACAGCTGGTGGTCTTCAGTGACTCACAGTTGGTGACAAGCCAGCTCACTGGAGATTACCAGGCTCGCGACGATAGAATGGTGGCCTATTTGACCCTCGCCAAGAAGTTCCTCTCTCAATTCCCGGAAGCAGAAGTCAGACAGATTGGCAGAGATTCTAACTCACATGCCGACGCACTCACCAACCTAGCTTCGGCCATCGAAGGTGGGAGGAAGAGGACTATAGAGGTAGGCTCACTGGCATCACCTAGCATAGAGCTTCGCCCACCACGGCAAATCATGTGCATTGATCTCGGTCCCAATTGGATGGACCCTATCATCGCGTACCTCAAGGACGACCAACTCCCTGAGGACAAAGCTCAAGATCACAAAATCAAGCTTAGGGCAGCCCGGTTCTGGCTCTCTCCAGAAGGAAAACTGTATAGAAAGTCCTTCACAGGTCCTTATATCCAGTGCGTCCACCCGAGCCGAG
Organism: Litsea cubeba; assembly: GCA_012931725.1. NCBI lineage: Eukaryota > Viridiplantae > Streptophyta > Magnoliopsida > Laurales > Lauraceae > Litsea > Litsea cubeba. The sequence continues at coordinate 71,837,304 of CM022946.1, forward strand.
TTGAAGACTTCCTCTTTGAGATGCACGAAGGCATCTGCGGAAGTCACATCAGGGGAAGGTCACTAGCATACCGGGCTATAAGCCAGGGATACTGGTGGCCATACATGCAGAAGGACGCACAGATGTACGCCATGAAATGCGAGAAGTGCCAGAAGTTCTCGCACAACCTCCATCAACCTGCACAGGATCTAAGCCCACTCTCCAGCCCATGGCCCTTTGCCCAATATGGGGGCTGGACATCGTAGGGCCTCTCCACCGAGCTCCAGGGAATAAGAGATGGCTCATAGTGGCCACTGATTATTTCACCAAGTGGATAGAAGCAGAAGCTTTATCTTCCATCACTAAGCGGAACTCCAAAAACTTCATATGGAAGAACATCATCACGAGGTTCTGCATCCCACGAATCTTGGTCTCGAACAACGGGACCCAATTCGACTCCAGCCCCTTCAAAAACTTCTGCAAGGAGCTCGGCATCAGGAACCATTACTCGACTCCAGCCTATCCCCAGAGCAACGGCCAAGCCGAGATCTCCAACAAAGTGGTCCTTGATGGACTCAAAAAGAGACTCGACGGGGCCAAAGGGAGATGGGTGGAAGAGTTACCCAGTGTTCTGTGGGCGTACCGGACCACCCCGAGGCGCTCCACTTCGGAAACTCCATTCTCCTTGGCATATGGAATGGAAGCCGTGATCCCGCTTGAGATCGGCCTTCCAATGCTCAAGTCCGAACTTTTTGACCAAAGCCAGAACGAGAAAAACCTGACCCTGGGATTGGATCTGGCCGAAAAGCGCAGAGAAACAGCGTCCATCCATTTAGTAGCCTATCAGCAACGGCTCGCAAAAGATTACAATCAGAGAGTTCGAGAAAGGAAGCTCTTCATCGGAGAGCTGGTCCTGAAGAAGGCACTGCCTGCGGACAAGAATCCGAACCAAGGCAAGTTGGCTCCAAACTAGCGCGGCCCATTCAAAGTAGTCTCGACTGCTGGCCGGTCCGCATACAAACTCGAGGATATGGATGGAAAGCAACTGCCACGACCATGGAACGCCTCGCACCTAAAAAAGTTTTACTTTTGAAATGTACTCAGTTTATGCAAATCAATGAAGAACATTTCCTCTCAGAAGTTTCTCTTACTTTTCTAAGTCAAGGACCGCGGCAATACCACAATTCTCCAGCTCGGTAGCAGTGCGCGGGGTCATCCTAGCTTCGGAAATAAAATCGGCAAAGGAATGACGTCGCCCTCTCCAGTTCAGCAGAAACATCTCCATTCGTGCGATAAGCGCATCTCGGCCCTCGCGCCAGATAGCCAGCACGGCCCTTGGTGAAGAGCCTGGGGGACATCTCCATTCGTGCGATAAGCGCATCTCGACCACGCGCCAGATAGCCAGCACGGCCCCTGGGGAAGAGCCAGGGGGACATCTTCATTCGTGCGATAAGCGCATCTCGGCCACGCGCCAAATAGCCAGCACGGCCCCTGGTGAAGAGCCAAGGGGACATATCCATTCGTGCGATAAGCACATCTCGGCCACGCGCCAGATGGCCAGCACGGCCCCTGGTGAAGAGCCAGGGGGACATCTCCATTCGTGCAATCAGCGCATCTCAGCCCTCGTGCCAGATGGCCAACACGGCCCCTGGTGAAGAGCCAGGGGGATCGCCTTACTTACACATCTAGTCGCTGGGCAACTATCCTAAACAATTTGATCCCGGACTAAGGCAGCTCGGCACTTACCGAGCTCATATACTTGTACAAAATTTTCTTTCTACTGTTTGGTAACACCATTCATTCGCCATCACAGCACTCAGTGCCCTGGGGGCCCTACATCGCATTCTAAAAGCTACAGCTACTAAGCGCGGCTAATCGATCGCGGGTTTCCAAGATGTGGGGAGCTCGGTCATATAGCCGAAGCGAAACACTTAGCACATTCAGATCAAACACATTCAGATCAAACAAAAGTGCAAAGAAAAGAGAAATACAGAATAGACACGAAGAAAGGCTTTCATTCAAAGCAAAGAAGTTTTCATTAAAAAAGATAGAGGTTCCTTACATAAAGGGCGCCATGCGCCTGAGCAAAAAAAAAAGCAAAAATTACATCAAAAAGAAAGAGGGGCTTCACGCGGCAGGCGCAACGTCATCCGTAGGCGGGGTCACGGCGGCAGGAGGGGCTTGAGAGGTGGAAGCCACGGCCGGAGTCGCGGCAGCAGCAGGCGCCTTAGTTGTAGATGGGGCGAGTTCCAGTTCCGGCTCGGCAGCGGGGTCCCTCCCAGACTCTACCACGGGGGTCGACTCAGTGTCTGAGCGCGGATATTCATCCGGGCTCGTGTATGCAAGATGATCCCTGGGGACCCCCGCCTTCTCAAGGGCCGCTTTCCATCCTATCTCCCAGGATGAGACTCTTATGTCATCGACCTGTGCCGCGTACTCCTCACCCGCCACATCGACGCCGTCCTGGAAGGCAGCACTGACCTCGGCTTGATTTCTGAACTCAAGTTCAGATTTCTGCCTCTCTAGGTCGGCGATCCTCCTTTCCAGCTCAACCTCCCTCCTCTTGACCAGGTCGAAACCCGACTTCACCTTATCAAGCTCGGCGAAGAGGGATTAGTGCGTCTCCTCATACTCCTTCACCCTCGCCTGACCCTCCTCTAAGGTCTTCCTGTGCTGCTCACAGTTGGCCTGGATCCGCTTGAGCTCGGTATGGCACTTCTGGACTCGTTGCACCGAGACCTGGGCCATCTGCACAATCTGCAAGAAAATCAAGCTACCAGTGAGCAAGAGCTATAGTTAAAAGAAAAAATAAAGGGTTAGAGAAAGCTGTACTTACGCTCAAGCTCGCCTTCATCTGCGACGCCAGCAGGGAGATGTCGTCCATCTCATCGTACTTCTCCATGTCCCGCGGCAAGGCGCAGGCACTGCCCAAGTAGGCAATCACCAGCGGCCCCCCGGAGAGACGGTTCTCTACCGTCATCGGTTTCCCGGACCTGAGCATGAAGCTCGGCCTCCAGGGGGCAGGAGAAGCCCGCGTTGACATTCTGGCTGCCGAAGACTCCCCCGCCGAGCCATCAACCCTGGCCCTTTTCCTGGCCTGGTCATCCCCCTGCGCGGTCATGGGGGAGGTGATTACGGGAGTTTCGGTCCCGGTCACGGCGAGCGGCATCGGAGTCTGCACAGGAGGAGCCGCGGTGGAAGAAGAAGGCGTGCTCGACGAAGAGGGCGCGCGATAAGAAGAGGCGGCGCCCCGACCTCTGCCTCCCACGGGCAGGGCCTTGAGGTTTTTGAAGACTGGTTTCGGGCGGGTCCTCTCCATTGCCTCCTCTGAGTCACCCTCTGATGATAGAACGATCCTTCCGATCGTCTCGGCGTTATCATCTTCGGATCCCGAGGTGGAGGTCTCAGAGTTGGATGCGGCACGGCCCTCAGAGTCAGCCGCGGTCTGCTCTTCCTCCCCTCTACTTTCCTCCTTTACCTCCGCCGTGGCTTGCGTACGGTGAGCGATATAGTTCTTGTTCTTGTAGCCGTGGTACCTGGGCTTGTACCCCAGCAGCTTCCACGCTGACCTGTCCTCGTGGCCGTGGTAGCTCTCCAAGGCCCGGATCCAAGACTTGTTCAGCTTCCAGCCGTCTCGGCCAGCAGCTGCTCTCCTCTGACGAACACCTGCAGAGCAAACAAAGAGCATGAGCCTGGCAATACGAAGGAACAGAAGAAATAAAAAGGCATGCTAAGACTATAGTTACTTGGAGGGGTGCCGAAGTGACGGAGAATCTTGAAAAATCTCTCCGCGATGGGCTCGTCATCACTGAACTCCCAGTTGCCCGTCACCATCAAACGGTCGTCCCCGGCGTATTTATTGGAATCCTCCAGGGCTTGTACAAATGGCCTCCGACCCGGCTTGATGCGGAGGTAATACATATCCTTCCCGGATTTGCATATGTCATAGGCATCCTCGATATCGTGGGCGCCGAGACCAATGCCCAGAATTGTATTTGTAAAGAAACAGATTGTAAAGAAACAGATCACCAGGTCAATTCGACCTAATGGGTCAGCTCGACCCATGTTCTGGGTCAGCCCATGTATGAGCTGTCATTAGATTAGATAGATACAAATCTTTTGTTAAGGCTGTAATCCTATAATTAGATTTAGTTCCTTAATCATTTCCTGTAATTATGCAATTAGTTTCCCTAATCTAGGCAACAGTGTATTATAAATAGATATCATCGTCAATACAAAGACACAGAAAATTCTATTGCAATTCGTAACTCTCTCTTGTATGCTTCTGTGAGATTCTGCATTGGTTCAAGGATCTCTAACATGGTATCAGAGCTCTGATCATCTGTCCATTCAAGCATAAGAGACAGTCCTGTTCGTCTGGGATCAAGTCTGCAACCTGCTGTGATCAAAGGTGGCCCACCTGTTGATCACTTTGCATCGGAAATCATCCCCATCCTGGTCGTCCATTTATTCTGGGAATTCTACATATTTTTTTCAGATTTTTGCTTCATCTGAGGTAGGCCAATCTCTCTGATTTGTACTTCTCTCTTTTGAGCATGCAGTTTTCATCAAGACCGTCTAGTTTTCTGTTTTCTCAAGCTTTCATCAAACTTCCACCTTGAGGAGTTTCGGATTTTTGAGGCAGAGATCACAGTGTGATCTGATCATCACCTTGATCATCCAGTGGGGCCCACAGATCATATCTATGGCCAGATTCTAGGTCGCCTGGACCAGTTTATGGGCTTTTTTTCACTCGGCTTGCTTTCTATAGTGTGATCTATCATCTGATCACTCTGTAAGGCCCATCTGTGCTGATATTCAACTCTACTGGACCGCCTGTATTGGAATTTTTCAGATCTGGACAGTTGTTGTGGTTGGATTTCAAATTTGACTTGGTTTCTGGGGTTGATTTTTTCTATTTTCCATCTGTGAGCACATTGTTTTGTTTCAAATGTCTTTTGATTGACATGTATCGGGTATTACTGTCATACTTGATGGCTCGAATTATTCATATTGGTCCTATCTCATGCAAAAATTCCTCAAAGGTTAAAAATTGTGGAAATATGTTGATCAGCGAATCCCTCCACCAGATAGTAAGGATGCTAAGTTTGAGGAATGGGAAGCTTCCATCGGGAAAATAAATTCTTGATTGCCAATTCAGTCAACCCATCTACTGGAAATCAATTGGCTAAATTCAATTATCCTAAGGACGCTTGGGATCATTTATCACGGTTATATACTCAGTCTAATGCTGCTCGACGATACCAGTTAGAATGGGACATTAAAAATGCAGACCAAGGAAATGACTCCATTCATGATTTTTTTTCATCAAAATGACTGCCTTATGGGACCAACTGGCTCTAATGGAACCCAATTTTAAAACAACTGATGATGCTCATACTTTTGAAGTCTATAGGCAGCAAACTCGTCTGGTTCAATTTCTTATAGCCCTCCGCCCTGATTTTGAACATGTTCGCGGTCAATTATTACATCGGTCACCACTACCTTTTGTGGATACAGCACTCTCGGAGCTTCTGGTAGAAGAACAAACTCAGTTTTCTCTTACAAGGAAGAAACATGTGGAACCTACACATGTACTGTCAGCAATTGTTAGTACCCCACAGAATGATCGCTCATTTCCCTCTGGTACCAATGACTTTTGCAATTATTGTAAGAAGAAAGGACACTGGAAACGGGATTGCCCTACCAGACCTCAAAGGCCAAACAATAAGAACAAACACTCTGGTCAGCAGCCAAATCGTGGTCCCATGCAATCTTATCAACAACGACCTTATGCGGCCAATGTTGCTGAAGATGATAACTTTGTGCCTCCACAAATGGATCTTACATCTCATATTCAGGCTATGGTTGATGAGCGTATGCATGCACAATAGTTGTTTCTGGCCTCCTCCACTGGTTCTGCTTCTCAGATGGTCACTACACCCTCAGCCTCTGGTTCTGCCATGACCATTTCTGGTCCGTCAGGTACTCTTGATACTACATGGATTTTTTATTCTGATGCATCCTATCATATGACAAATGATGTTTCCAAGCTTCATAATTGCTATACCCCTGCTAGCTCTCTCACCATCCATATAGCTGATGCCACTCCTCTACCAGTCTCTCTTATGGGCTCCGTTTCAAATAAGTTGATTTCTCTCACTAATGTTTTGTGTGTTCCTCACCTGTCTATCAACTTAATCTCTGTTAGTCAATTGACTTCTTCTGGATTTCTTGTCTCATTTTCTTCTACTGGCTGTTCTGTGCAGGATCCGCGCACCGGGAGACAGATTGGGACAGGCCTTAGGTCAGGAGGACTTTACTATCTTCAGTCGCTGCATCTTCCTCTCTCCAGCATATCCCCTGCTGCTCTCGTTTCATCTCCATCACCTTTTGCCCTTTGGCACTCTCGTCTAGGCCATTTATCTTTGAATAAAATGAAGCTTTTATTTACTAGTGGTGTATTTGGAAATATTTCTGTTTCAGACATTTCTACTTGTTTTGGTTGCCAATTTGGTAAACAACATGCATTCCCTTATAATAAAAGCACTTCTTTTACTAATGCTCCTTTCGATTTGGTGCATTCTGATGTCTGGGGTCCTGCCTCTCAGCCAACGAAAGGTGGTTCCATTTATTATGTGTTGTTTATTGATGATTTCACTAGATACACATGGTTGTATTTAATGAAACACCGTTCTGAGTTATACACTATCTACACTACTTTCTCCACCATGGTTTCCACTCAGTTTGATAAGAGGATTAAAATATTCAGGTCTGATTCCGGGGGAGAATACATGTCCCAAAAATTTCGTTCTTACCTAACCAGTCAAGGGACTCTAGCTCAATTATCTTGTCTTGCCACACCACAGCAGAATGGTGTAGCAGAACGGAAACACAGACATATCATAGAGACTGCTAGATCCTTGATTTATTCCTCACATGTTCCTCTGCAATTTTGGGGGGAAGCAGTCCTGACTGCCATCTATCTCATTAACAGAACACCATCCTCTGTATTAACTGGCACATCTCCCTATGAAAAATTATTTTCCTGTAAACCTGACTTGTCCTATCTCAAAGTTTTTGGCTGCACCTGTTTTGTTCTGTTACATGCTAATGAGAGAACCAAACTTTCTCCAAAATTCACTATTTGTGTTTTCTTAGGGTATGGCATCGAACAGAAAGGCTATCGATGCTATGATCCTAAAACCAATAGGTTACGGGTCTCTCATAATGTCACCTTCTTGGAACATATCCCTTTCTATACATTACCTACCCAATCCCCTTCTCCTGAGCCACCTACAGTCTATCCTCTTGATCCCTTTCCAGACCTGTTTTCCTCAGATACCCCTTCTCCTCCACCCCTGCAAGTTTATCATCGTCGGCCCAAACCTCCATCTGCTCTGTTGGAATCTACAGCCCCACCTCCTCCTTCTGATCATGGGCCTATCTCATCTGCTCCAGATGTGCAGGATCCTCCTCCAACTCAAAGGTATCCAGTGCGCACCAGAATCCCTCCCTCTCGTTTTGGCTTTGTTTGTACTGAACATTTTTCTCCATCATATAAGTCCTTTCTTGCAGCAATTCATACCTTGGCAGAACCACAATCCTATAAGGAGGCCGTTGCTCATCCAAACTGGAGGTCTGCCATTGTAGAAGAACTTGCAGCTCTGCAGAAAACTCAAACATGGGATCTTGTTCCACTTCCATCAGGAAAACGGGCTATCGGCTGGAAATGGATATTTAAGATCAAGACCAAATCTGATGGATCTGTTGATCGTTAAAAGGCTCGATTGGTTGTCAAAGGCTACAATCAAGAATATGGGGTCGATTATGAGGAGACTTGCTCCGGTTGCTAAGATGACAACTGTTCGCACCTTTATCTCTGTTGCTGCTGTTAGACACTAACCTCTCTATCAGCTCGACGTCAAGAATGATTTCTTGAATGGCTTTCTTCAGGAGGAAATCTATATGCACCCTCCTCCAGGCGTCGTGAGACCTCCTCATTATGTATGTCATCTCAAACTTGCTTTATATGGACTCAAACAAGCCCCTGGTGCTTGGTTTGAATGATTTAGCACAAGCATCATCAGCATTGGTTTTTCTCAGAGTGCTCATGACTTCACTCTCTTCACTCGCTATTCGCGATCTGGCTATGTTTTTCTGTTACTCTATGTCGATGATATGATTATCACTGGCAGTGATGCTTCTGGTATTCTATCCTTGAAGCGTTTTCTTCATCGCCAATTTGAGATGAAAGATTTGGGTCAACTACGGTACTTTCTGGGCATTGAGGTTGCCTACTCTCCCACATGATATCTTTTGTCGTAAACAAAATACTGCAATGAAGTTCTCCAACGTGCTGGCCTCACCGATCTTAAGCCTGTCTCTACTCCGATCGAGCATAATCTGAAGCTTCGCGCTACTGATGGAGATCTTCTTTCTGATCCTACTCGTTATCGGGAAGTGGTCGGCAGTTTGGTTTATCAGACCATTACCAGACCTGACATTGCCTTCGCAGTACATGTGGTGAGCCAATTTGTCGCACGACCCACTCATCTTCATTGGGCTACTGTAATGCGCATACGAAGATACTTACAAGGAAGTTCCAACCGTGCCCTCCTCCTTTCCTCTAGTCAAAATCTTAACTTGCATGGTTATTCTGATTCCGACTGGGCAGGAGATGTCAATGATCGGCGCTCTACAACAGGTTTCTCTATTTTTCTTGGCTCCTCTCTTATCTCTTGGAAGAGCAAGAAACAGGAAGTTGTGTCCCGTTCTTCTACCGAAGCTGAATATCGTGCTGTCTCTCACACCACTACTGAACTTATTTGGCTTCGCTGGTTACTTTGGGATTTAGGAGTTCAAATTCCTAAATCTACCCCTCTTTACAGACAATGAAAGTGCACGAAAATTGGCAACAAATGATGTCTTCCATGAAAGATCCAAACATCTTGAAGTTGACTGTCATTTCATCTGTCAACATGTTCGGAGTGGTACTATAAAGCTCTTTCACATCTCATCCGCTGCTCAGATAGCAGATTTTTTCACCAAGAACCACTCCACTTCTCGTTTTTCAGAACTAGTTTCCAAGCTCTCAATGGTCACTTTCTCCCATCCAAAGCTTGAAAGGGGGTGTAAAGAAACAGATTGTAAAGAAACAGATCACCAGGTCAATTCGACCTAATGGGTCAGCTCGACCCATGTTATGGGTCAGCCCATGTATGAGCTGTCATGAGATTAGATAGATACAAATCTTTTGTTAAGGCTGTAATCCTGTAATTAGATTTAGTTCCTTAATCATTTCCTGTAATTATGTAATTAGTTTCCCTAATCTAGGCAACAGTGTATTATAAATAGATATCATCGTCAATACAAAGACACAGAAAATTCTATTGCAATTCGTAACTCTCTCTTGTATGCTTCTGTTAGATTCTGCATTGGTTCAAGGATCTCTAACAGTATTGAGCGCGTCCGTGCCCATTACAATCTTGAAACTGTTGGGCATCAGCTGGCAGGGGCAAAGGTTCCATGCCCTGAGGCATTCCCTAAGTAGAGGGCGAAGGGGAAACCTAACCCCGCCCTCGATTATGGCTACTAGGGGGAACGGCATCCAGCCGTTGTAAAAGTCACCAAGAATATGGGCAACAAGAGGGGCCGCCATGACTTGGACCCCATCTGGTATGTTATACCTAACCCTAAGGTCGGCTAACCCTCTCTCAAACTTTATCCAGTGACTGTAAATGCCCATCTCTCAAACGAAAAAACTAGAAGAAGGAAAGAATATGCTGGAAGCAAAGGAAAACCCTAGACAGAGCCCTAAACACAGGAAGAAACGGGATGAAACAGGAATGAAGGAAAGAAGACTTACGAAAAGGTCAACAGCAGAACAACGGTCAGGCCAGCGAGAGCAAAACCCTAGCAGCACCTCCCTCCGGCGAAAAGTCTGGGAAATCTCTGCAGCAGTCTCTCTCGTTCAGGGAGGCGAAAGCAGGGAGGGAAGAAGGGAGCTCTGGAGGTGAAAGTGAAAACGAGGAAGAAAGCTCTGGAAGCGAAAGCAAAACAGAGGAAGAGAGTTCTGGAAAATGAAGATAAGGAAGGAAGAAGAAGAAAAAGGGGCGCCCCCTACTTATAGCTAAAAATAGAGCGCCTAATCATGGCGCCTTTTCGAATTTCAAAGAAGGCACGTCTTTTCGCTACGCGCGCCGCCATGAAAAGACGGGCCAGCCAAACCAAAGAAGATACGTGGAAGCGCCAGCCTATTTTTCGTGCCCCATTTAATGCCTCGGACACCGAAGCGACAGCGGATAGAGATAAGGACGCAGGGGCTGCGCGGCATTAAATGGGATTTCAAAACCATAAGCCGTTTGGGCTTCCTCCGGATCCGAACGCAGGGGCAGCGCGGCATCGCGGCACGCCACATCTCGGCATTCCTTCTACGAGTCCTCGTCAGCTTCCGACCTCAAAGAGTTGGGATACTCTAAGAGCTCAAAAGCTGGGGGGCAATTGTGTGGGGATGATTTCACTAAGCCGAGATCAGAGCTAGTCCTGGTCTTAAGGCAGCTTAATCATGCCTCCCCTCGGCCAAGACGTATCGCGGCTGAAGGGTCGCGGCACTCGCCGAGATGAGCACCCCCGAGGTCAGGTGGCACGGGACCTTGTACACCGACCTCGGCACGGCAGACTTGACAGACGATGATGGGACTGTTGACAGGATGGAGGCACATGCTAAGGCGTGCCCTGCGACTCATCATTCCTGACAAAACGGCGTTATACAGAGCACGTGCGCCCCCAAAGCATGGCTCCAGGCCAGGCCCGATGAGACCTGGCCCAAAAGTCAAACCACCGCTTGGCCCGATAAGATTGGCATTAATGAGGCATGGGTAGGTGAGGCAAGCATTTAATGAATTATGGGCTGAGTGGACAGGGCCACTCGAGTGGCCAGGCCCATCTTGGAACTGACCCACGCAAGACATCCCCATCTCCTATACCTATAAATAGCATCTCCATCTCCATTCTAAGGTACGCAACCCATAACGCATAGACTTACTCTGCAATTTTCTCTCCATCTCCCTTATTCAGTCCCTGAACTGACTTAAGCATCGGAGAGCCTTGTGTTGCCCGCAGCCAGGGTCCTCTGATGTGTTTTCCTCTTTTCTTCTTCAGGTCTAATCGGAGCCACGATCATCTCCATCCAAACCACCCAAGAAAGGGGCCCTAATCCCTGATTCAAAGTCCGTAATTTTTAGGCACTTACACTTTGTATTCATACAAACTCATAAGAGTCTCTGAGTGTTCAGGTTTTCAATTAATATTCTATGGGTGATTGGTTTTTATATAATGAAAGTGAAAAAATATTCTTTCTTTTGGGTAAACCCACCAAGAGCGTTTTTGGGCATCTACCATATGATGGACCAGAGACTTAGGGCATTATAGGGTGTCGACCAATTTTTTTAAAATCATTTGGTGGTCCAGAAGACAAACATGCACACAGGCAAAGTTCATTTTTTGTACAATAATGTACAGACTCAACCAAGTTTTTTACTACACCAGAACATACAGATTCCCTGTAGCACCTATTACACAACATGTAACAAGTCTCTGGTTACATCATGGGCCCACAGTTGTGATCATAATAATATGAACTGTTCAACATGAATTCCATCCCCTCCATTAATATATCCTTAAATTTCACTTTCATATGAGTGGGGCCACAGTCAAATTGTAAACATGATTGAAAACGCAACTCAGTGCGGACATGGAGTTAATCATGTTTCCATCTTGTACTCGATCATATGGTGGGACCTGCTTCTATTGAATTAAACTTCTAGAATTTATCATTATAGGGGATGGTATTCATTTTGAACGGTTCAGATTATTATTGTGGGCCCCACAATGGAGCCCCAGAGACCTGTAACTTAACATGTAACTGCTGCAACATAGGATCTGGACTCATCATTATCACCATTCACCACCTATCATCTCCTCTATTTAACTGAAATTTAGAATATATCATTAGATGGGATGATATTCATTTTGATTTGGATTATCATTATGTGGGCCCCACAGTAGAGTACCAGGCATGCGTTACAAGGTTCCGTGTAATAGTGCAACAGAGGATCTAGACAGCCAAACGCGGTACCACTCCATCATAATAGTGCAACAGTAATTGCCGTTTCCTTATACTATCAAGGGACAATTACCGTACGGACATTTCAATACCCGACAATTACCACATACAAGACAAAATATTGAAATTTACCAAATGGAAGATCGTACAGAAAAAACGGTCAAAATGGGACGAAAATACCCTTTTTCGTGCGATATCCTAGGTCTGTAGGATATCGAAGGATTCGATATCCTAGGAGCTTAGGACATCGAACAGTTCGATATCCTACGTCTGTAGGATATCGCACAGTTACCTACTCCCATCCCATCACATATCAAAGATTTTCACCACAAAAAGTCCATTTTTATCGTCTCCGTTTTCGCTGAGGAGGTCCGTTTTCATCTTCTCCATTTTTACAGAGGATGAAGAGTGCAAATTTTAGTAAAAAGCTATAGCGAGAAGTTTAGCTCATCTCAGTCCTTTCAGCTTTATCTGGGCAATCTCAAAACCAGCAAAAGCTTCTTTTGAGGTTGATGAGGAGAAGAGAAAGGTGGGAGAGAGAGATGGCTAACAAATGTGGGTGCTGGGCGGCCCTCAAGTGCGGAGTGAAAGGAGCGTGCAGATATTTGGATATCTAACACTTGGTTTCACTCTCTGCAACAACCGAGACCAGATATTTGAATGCTAGCAACAGGAAGCTTGCTGTTCCTCAAGATGCTCAGGCCTCAACAGATGTTGTCATCGATCCACCTAGGCCCGAGAAGAAAGATGTTCCCCAGCTACTTCAGTTCACTTGTCAGGAGCTCAAATCTGCTACTGGGAACTTCAGACCTAATAGCATATTTTTAGTTCCAATTTTATTTTGTTTAACTTGCCGCAATGTAGAGAACAGTTCAATGGGATTTGATGTTGGAGGTTGTTATTAAATTGGTGTTAGATGTTGGATTTTGATTAGAAAGAGATTTTGTACTCAAATTTTAATTAGAAAGAGAATTTGTACTCAAATGTATATTTTTGTGTCCGGTCTAGTCACTTCCCCTGTGTCTGTGTTGTTGTAAGTCTCCACCCATTTCATCTATATAAAAAGAATGCACATGTTCTGCAAGTATAAGCTTTAATTAAGGATACATGGTACTTAATTCTTTGATTGGATTATCAATTCTATTATTTACCTATTTATGGTGATTAGTGAAGTGTAGCACAACACAAGATAAGATATTGAGCCACTGAGGCCTGTTAGAACATTAACATCTGTCCGAGTGGGCTTCTTGGGTCTCCCAATCATCATTAAAATGTTTTTAAATCCATGTTATCAGGGACCAGAATTGATGTCCATAAATATACCCCGGTTGCTGTTTCAGGTGGACCTTTAAAGTAGTTTATTGTCTATTTAAAAACATTTTCTTAAAAAAAATAGTTCAGCACAATTGGGTGGACCAGGTCTCGCTTCTCGCTATAGCGAGACTGAATTCTCGCTATAGCGAGAACTCGCTATAGCGAGAATAAGGTCATTCAGATTCCACTGTTTTCAGCTTGGGTTGGCTAAAGAAATTGCCAAAAATGGTCTCTCCATTTATTTTGTTAATGTGATCCTCTCCCCATCGTTCACAAGAGATGACCCACTTGAATTGAAGGGACTAGCTGAGAATCGGGCACATATTTCATGTGAATTCCCATAGGTGAAAAGTCTTTCTCCTTTCAGTTTATTGAGTGCTGCCTTGTCCAAATGTCCAAGCTAAAAAATGAAGATGTCTAAAGACATTGATGTGAACTAATAGAGCAACCTCAATCAGGTAAAGAGAGAATGATATGCAGTCACATATATCAATGTCAACACCTTACCTTCTCCAAAATATAGTACCATTGAAACTTTGGATCATTATTTTTTTCATATGCTAAAATCAAAGAAACATTAGTGAAGATCCATAAATGTTTATCAAATAATTTCATTTTTAATGAATAATAAGTTCAAGAAGAAATTAAAAAAAAACTAATATCCACACATCACCCTCGTCATTCATAAATTCCTTGCCAACAAATGGGCCTACAAGCAAACAAGGAAAACTAATATCCACACATCTCCCAGCTATTTTCATTTCCGTGATAGAAAAGAGAGAGGGATGGACGCCGTCGGCTGCGATGTGTCGTGGAGCTGAGATGGGTCGTGCTGTGATGGAATCCAGTTGCGATGGAGCTGGAGCTGGAGTTGAAGTTGAAACTATGGCTCTTTTGAATCCATGGGGTTTGTGAGGTTTAGCACAAGATAAAACCAAGAGAAAAAGAGGGTTAGGAAGACAAGAGAGTTTGAGAGAGATGAGACTTAATGAAAGTTATTGAGTTTTCATCTCTGGAAAAGTCGAGCGGGAAGATGAAAGCTTTGGACGGGAGAACGAGAGTAGGTACCTGTGCGATGGAAACAGAGGTCTTCAACGAAAACGGAGGTGAAACGGACCTCCTCAGTGAAAAAACGGAGAAGATGAAACGGACTTTTTGTGGTGATGTGATGGAAGTAGGTGACCGTTCGATATCCTACAGGTCTAGGATATCGAACTGTGCGATATCCTACACTTGTAGGATATCGAACAATGCGATATCCTAAGTACTTGGGATATCGAACGCTTCGATATCCTACCGCCATTGGATATCGCTCCAAAAAGGGTATTTTCGTCCCATTTTCTGCCTTTGTTGTGTACGATCTTTCTTTAGGTAAATTGTAATTTTTCATCCTTCATGGGGTAATTCTCGGGTCTTAGGCTGTCCGTACGGTAATTGTCCCTACTATCAATATGTGGAGAAGTACATATGGTGGGGGCAGTTCTAGTTACCAGTACAAGTAACTACTACCAAACTAGTTGAAGTGAAAATTTAAACCATTACATACTTTACCTTCTGATAATAGTAAATTACCAAACAGCCCCTAAAGAAAAAATGCAGTATTATATAATGTAATGGAACAGAAGAGAGCACAAGCCATGAAGAAACTGAAATTTAAACAAATGATAAAATTGTAAACCTTGATGGCATTGAATTATAATCCATGTGAGGATTAGGGACAAAAGGAAGCCAGATCCATCTCATTTAAATTGTTCTTCGCTTCTTCACATTGCCAATTTTAGGATGTAGCGCATCCTTGTCATCTGACGGTATGCTTATGCAACAAGAGGTTTCTGTTTTAGAGAGGAAAGTCATGCTAATTTTCCGCGCAGTCCACTCTTCCATCATTAGGTGCAATCAAGGATAAAAATAGTGATAGCGGCGGGCCGCGCTACGTAGCGTAGCAGCGTGATTTGAAAAAATTATCAAAAAAATCTAATTTTTTTTGTAGAAAATCTAGAATATTGAAAAATGAGAAAATGTTTTTTTTTTTTTTTTTTTTTTTTTGCAAAAGTAACTAAGATAAGGGGCATAGCCGTCCCCTCATTGTATGATGTCTTGTATCGTTGTATAAATAAAAAAATAATAGTAATGATAATTTTTTTCATATGTATTCATGTTGCTTAGTTATGCTAACTTAGAAACTAATGAAAGGCTCGTAAAAAAAAAAGAACTATGTCATTACGTCAAGACTTAAGACTTCAGAGTACCTAGAGAAAAGAATACATTTACCAAAGGGGGTGTCTAATAGGATGTACTTAGAAAAGAATCCTTGAGAAAAACTCTCTGTATTGACTGTAATTCGGTGAGATCATGTGCTTTTTGGTGTTCTTTTAAACATAAAAGGGTAGAAGAGTTACGTAGAAATGTTATTTGAAGAAAAGAAGAAAAGAAATAAGTCTTATTATGCATTTTAAAATTTTTTTGGAAAGTAGGAATCTGTCTCCTACTGGGCTGCTACGGATGTGAACAGCGATAAATACCATTTAGACCGCTACGCCCGATATAGCGGCCGCTACACTATTTTGATCCATGGTTGCAACACTTTTTCCGTGAAAGAAGAATTTAGAAATCTCACTTCTGCGGATTTACAAACCAAAACCAATTTCTCTCAGCTATATGCACCATTACGCACCGAGTAGTTGTGAAATCCTTGGCTACACAAATTCTCAACGAGGAATCCCTATTCTACGGCCAGCGAGGAATCCTCGGACATATGGATTCCACAACTATTGCCAAACGTGCTATTAGAGTTGCAAGAGGTGAGGTCACCGTGCCAAATGTCGAATGAGAAACATGTTAGGCGACAAACTAAACACCTTTAAGTACATTGCAGTTGCTACATAAAGAGAATATCAACTAAGTCATATGCTGCATCGCTATGACAAATTCGTAAGTGAATGAACACCGACAAAAGTATACATGAGAAACAGAATGAGACAAAAACGTTTTTGGGTGAGAGATGAAGCCCAATATGGACCTTACAGTTCCTCTAGACAGGAGACATGAACATGAACAAACTTAAGCCGACACATGAAAACACTTGTACCCTTAACTCCGTAAATATGCTAATGATATATACTCAATGTAAGCATTAAATGGAATTGTGAGATGGAGGGCACCTAGATTTGGTCAAATCACCTTCAAGATTTCCTGCACTTTCAGTGGCCTGCTCATAGGCCTTTTTGGAAGTTTCCTGCAAACAAATTTGTTGCAAAAACTTTAAAAAATGAAGGAAAAAAAAAAGAGAAACAAGTCCACATTTAATGATAATCACTCACAACATTACCTGAGAACCTTCAAATAGAACCATAAGATCCTTTAAAAAAAATCCCACATATATAGATCTTCCATTATGGTTTAATTCACCAAACAGGGAGCAAATTCTATAGACCATAGGCATCACATTATGAATTTTTATGACAGCATCAAACATCCGCATAATAATGGCAACAGCAGCATATACTCCAAACATGGTTCGATTCGACAAACAGAAGGAAAATGTTATAGCTGTTTTTGATTCAGCAAGGCAATGAAGGGGGCATAAAAACAATGCCCTCGTCACGTTACGGTTACATAAACTTGATTAAAAATAAAAGAAAGGCCCAACACAAAACCTGAACCGAGTTCTGCAGTGTGGAGAAGATGGAGGAACTTTAAGTTGTTCTTTATACAGTCTCTTGTACATAGCAACCTGTGAAAGAAAGTTAGTACTGTTATGAAGGCACCATTATACTACCAACGGTATCATCACAAATGTAAAAACAGATGGTCAGATATTTAAAAATGCTACGGATTGCAAAAGAAAGTCAATCCCACAATAGGACTTACAGAGCTGTGAAGTGACTCTATCATGCGTCCCTGTTCTTCCAACCTCTTCAAAACAGCTTCAACTTTGGAAGCAACCTCATTCTTTATGCTTTTGGAGCTCTTCTTCAAAATTCTCCTGAAAGTCCGTAGATTTAATCTAAGTACAATAACAATGATTTGGTGGCCATTAAAAATATCACAACAATCAATAAAAAAAAAGTCAAGAGGCTCGTTCCACGAATTTCCTGAAAACATCAAATTACTCCTGTAGGTGCAGAAAATAATGACCCACAATAACTGGGGAGCCTTAGAGGACTTATCCAACAATGATGATGACTGGGTACCGTCCGAAAGCCTGAAAGGGAAGAACACACGGTCAGAGGACCCTGGCCTGGGCGGCGCAAGGCTCTCCGATGCCAAAGTCAGTGAAGGAACTGGAACAATGGGAGGAGAGGAAGAAGAGAGGCAGAGTAACGGCTCTGTGTATGAAAATGTGCGTACCTTTGATGGTGGTTTGAGGCTCTATTTATAGAGGTTTGGGTTGTATCCTTGGAGGATATTTTGGTATGGGTCCCGTGATTCGACTGGGAAGTCACGATCAGCCCACGTTGCATTGAATGCGGTCCAATCCAGCCCACTTTGCATTAAATGCGCGTCGGGTCAGCCCACGTCGCATTTAATGCGCGTCTTGTTGGGCCAAATCGTGTTGGACGCCTTTGGCGGTAGGGTACCATCGGATCTGCCCTCGGGCCTTGCCCTGATGTGGCCTCAGCCGCTGGATGCCGCCCTGTCAGGGATCTGGCGAAGATCGTGAGCGGCTGGATGTCGCGTCTGTCCCACTAGCTCGTGCCCCTATCCCTCCACGTGCCAGATGACGTGGGGGGTGAGGGGCGCAAGTGGAGGCTCTTCCTTGCTTCGGCTTTCATCCCGGCTTCTTCAGCCGAGGTGGGGCTTTCTGCCGAAATGGCACCCGGGGTGGCTCAGTTCGGCGCTAGTGGCCCGGAGCTGCCTGACTTCTGCCGAACCCCCTGTCCTGGTAGCCGGGGTGAGCTTGGTGCCACGTGGACGGCACGCGGATGGCACGTGAGAGTGCTTAGTCTCATGTGATGGCTGTGATTAGCGTAATCCTGTGGTTCTGAAAATCTCCCCACACAACTCCTATATTTAATTGTTTATAAAAACATTGTAATTATCATCTCTATTCCCTATCTGGGTCAATATCAGTTCATCTAATCTTGATTTCCATTGGGAAAGTCCAAACCATCAATTGAAAACAAGGTATCTTCCATGAAACAAATCCATCTTAATTTCTGGAAGGATCTCACTCCTATCGGCAGCATAAGCTGGAAGATATCTGTGATTTCAGCTCCAACTTTGATAGCAGCAAGTCATTATTAAAATGGTTCATAAAAGCAGAAAAAGAAGGGAAAACAACATCTACTGCAATAAAAATAGGATAACTACAAAATAGGCAGAAAAACAGATTTGAGCACTGTTCAATGATTAGAAGCTAGAATGCAAGTACAGCAATGCAAAGGTCCCAAAAAATGCAGAAATATGAGCATCTTGGGACTGAAAGCACTAGCATGATTTCAAAGCAGAAGCAGAAGCTAGAGCAGGAGCAAAAGAAGAAATGGTCAATGAAGGCTTAGAAACTACATCTTTTGCAAGAAGATTTGCTTCCGTATTCGCCGATAGGCTAGTGTGAACAAAGGAAATGTTCAACCCTACCAGACAGTTGGATTACCTCTTCCATAATATCAGAAAGGTACCATGGATAAGAGCTGGATTGAATCGCCCACTGAATGACGCAAACAGAATCTCCTTCAACAATCAACTAATGAGGAAGTAGCCTCACTCAGGCTAATGAGCAAAGCCAACAGTTGAGCATTGCTAACAGAAAGAAAAACCCAAAAAAAAAAAAAAACTGGCAAGAAGGGAATAGGACAGAAGGGTTCCCCCCCGCCCCCCCCCCCAATCCCCCGCCCTCTTCTCTCTCTCTCCTCTCCTAAACAAAAATACCTCACCATCCACACACACATCCCACTGCCAAACCAGGGTTACCTGAGGCATTCCCATGACAGTTAAGCTTTAGCTTACTGGGAGGAGATCGGACACCCACTGGGAGAAATGGAAGGATTATAGGGTTTGCCGGGATTCCCTTGAAATGAGATGAGGGGAGGGCCCAAACCGCCACTCAAAGCTTCAATTTCTCCATTAAAATGATATCATCAGAGGATTTCCCTTCAAAACATCTCATGTTTCTTTCTCTTCAAATGGACCATATAGCCCGCCAAGAAAGAGAGCAACCACATCGTCCTTCATCCTTTTGAGCCTACCTCTAACCTCCAATACTTAAATAAAGCAAAGATAGAGTTAGGCAGGGGCCCGCAGAACTGGAACCATCCCAAAATCACCCTCCAAAGGCATTGGGCACTTCTATGGTCAAGCAACAAGTTAACAATTGACTCCTCACCCACAAGACACATAATGCAAGCATTAACAACTACCACCCAGCGATGTCTTAAGTTAGACATTGTCAAAATCCCACCAAGAAGCGTCATCCATCCGACAACAATAATCCTCAGAGGGGCTTTCATTCTCCACAAACTGGTCCAATTAGTATGAGACACCACTACATATCTAGTCAAAGAGAAAAATAAAGAGGCCACCGAAAACATATCATCAGCTGAAGCCATCCAAATCCTTCTATCTTTTCCATTCCTAGGTGTGTGGGGATATTTCCAAAGCTCCAGGATTACGCTAATTACAGCCATCAAATGGGACTAAGCATTCTCACGTGCCATCCGCGCGCCACCTACGTGGCACCAGACTCACCTCGGCTACCAGGACAGGGGCCCCAGCCGAAGTCAGGCAGGTCCGGGCTGCTAGCGCCGAGCTCGGCTACCCAGGTGCCCACCTCGGCTGAAAACTCCACCTCGGCCGAAGGTGCCGGGATGAAAGCCAAAGCAGGAAGAGAATCTCCACTCGCGCCCTTCGCCCCCCACGTCATCGGACACGTGGAGGAATATGGGTGCGAGCCAGTGAGACAGATGCGACATCCAGTCGTCCACAATCTTCGCCAGATCCCTGACAGGGCGGCATCCAGCGGCTGAGGCCAAATCAGGGCAAGGCCCGAGGATCAAGTCATGGGATCCACACCAAAATATCATCCAAAGATATCGTCTAGGTGTCTATAAATAGAGCCTCATTTCACATGCAAAGGTACGCACAATCCAACCCAGAGAGTCGTTACTCTGCCTCTCTTCTTCCTCTCCTTCCTTTGTTCCAGTTCATTCACTGATTTAGGCATCAGAGAGCCTTGTGCCGCCCAGGCCAGGGTCCTCTGACCGTTTGCTCTTCCCTTTCAGGCTTTCAGGCAGCCGGTCGTCTTCTTCATTTGGATAAGTCCTGTAAGGCACCCCGATTATTGTGGGTCATTATTTTTCTGCACCTACAATTAGCGCCGTCTGTGGGGAAGCACTATCCCAACCTTCCCAATCTTTTTAATCTTCCCAAAAACCATGCCTCCGAAAGCTAAGAAGGGCGGAGAGTCCCAGCGAGCAATATTCGAGCGTCCGGGCCCGTCGACGGGCGTCCCTCCTCAGGGACGGCCCGGAGCGGACCGTGGTGCGTCAGCAGGCGAAGAGCGCGTGGCCTCGCGACCCTTCGTTGAATCTCCCTTCCAAGAGGGAGTCGAGACCTCGTGCTCTAACGATGAAGTCCCGCCTCCCCCACGGGGAGAGCGTCGACGTGAGCACCCTCTCAAAGGCAAAGCTCCAGCAGTGGAGGAGCCACATCACGTGCAACCCCCTGATGCTGGAGGAGACATCGCGGCTCAAAATACTCTCCTCCAGGAGCAGGAGCGAGTAATCCGCCAGCTCCAGCAGCAGCTGAGGGCGGTGCAAAATGCCTCTCAAAGGCAGCCCTCAGAGCCCCGAGGAGCGAAGAGAGCTGTCCAAAGCAAGGTAGTCCAGCCATCCCGAGAGGATCTAAGAGCCTTTCTGGATCAGAAGCGCAGCCATGCCTACGATGAAGGCTCGAGCAACACCCGTAGCCATCGTGGCCGCGACGGGCGAGCTCATAGCCACCATGGTCGAAGCCATGCAAAGCGGAAGCCAAGAGCGCCGACACCAGAGAAGGACGACGAGCAGGAGTGGCTCGACAAGCGCATCAAGCTAGCTCTCCAGTGCAATCTGGAGATGCGGGACCAGCAAGAGATCTGTGGCCCCACCGACCTGGGGGCCACTCCTTTCACTCGGGACATCGAGAGAACCCCCTTGCCCGAGAAGTTCTCAGTCCCGAGGTTCGTCCCCTATGACGGACTGTCCGACCCGTCCGCTCACCTCCGTCACTTCTCCCAAAAGATGTCCATCTGGGGGAATGAGGGCCATCTCAACTGCAAGATATTTTCCTCCAGTCTGAGCGACCTCCCTCTAAAGTGGTTTTGCGCTCTGCCAGAGAAGTCTATTTCGAGTTGGAAGGAACTCCAACTCTCTTTCCTGAAGAAGTTCCAAACCTACAACGTCGTCCCCAAAACCGATGTTGACATCCTCGCTCTAAAGATGAAGCAGGCGAGACCCTCACCCAGTTCGCCCGATGGTTCTGGGCAATTTACAGCCAAATCGAAGATACCAGAGAGGAGGTGGCAACTTTCGCCTTCCAGAATGCCCTGTTACTAGCGCACGAGTTGTGGAAAGATTTGGCGGGAGATCCCGCTCCCTCCATGCCGGCCTTGATGTCCCGGATAAAACGCTTTATCGCCCGGGAGGAGGACGAAATCAGAGCCCGGGAGGAGGAAGGCCGGGAGATCGCAGGCCCGGAGCCCAAGGAAAGGAGCAGCCAGCCCCACCAGCGAGGTAAAAAGCCATTCCAGAGGCAAGAGCCAAAGCAGGCATGGGTCTCCAATTCGGCGAGACCCTCAACGTCCCGGTCTGGGGGCGGCAGGAGGGCCAGACCTCCCTCCGAGACCTACCAGGCCATGAGCATCACCTTCAAAGAGCCAATCCACCAGGTTATGAACAAAGTCAAATCCCAGCCATTCTTCAGATGGCCTCGTCCCTTGACAGGCGATCCCTCCACTCGTGACCAATCCAAGTTATGTGCCTACCATAACGGTAACGGGCACAGAACCGAAGATTGCAGAACTCTGAGGTTTCACTTGGAGAGGCTCGCCAAGGAAGGCCATCTCGCGGAGTTCGTGAAGGCGGGAGACGTCGGCAGCGGCGGCGATAGCCGAGCTCATCAGAACGTGGCCAGGGTTCCGGACAGTGAAGACTCCGAAAAGATAATCAATGTGATCCACCTGGCGCCCTCAGCTCGAGACAGCCCGCAGGCTCGTGCCGAAGCCAGGCGGGCCTCGCACAGGAAGGAAGTGATGAGAGCCGAGCTCGGGCCAGCGCCCAAGAGACCTCGCCGCGACCGTCCAGCAATCTCTTTCTCAGACAAAGACCTGGAGGGAATCCAACTCCCTCACAGCGACCCTCTACTCTTGACCATGAAGCTGAAGGACTTCACTGTGAAGAGGATCCTCGTCGACTCCGGCAGCTCTTCCGATGTCCTCTACTATGACTGCTTCAAGAAAATGAACCTCTCCAAAGCCGACCTCATGGAGGTCCGTGCACCCTTGCTTGGGTTATCCGCCAAACCAGTTTATCCCAAGGGTAAAATCACCCTGGAAACCCGAGTGGGCGGGGCCTCCGTGTTGGCCGACTTCCTAGTCGTGGACCCCCCTTCTCCGTACAACGCCATCCTGGGTAGAACGTGGCTCCACAAGTTGGAAGCAGTCCCCTCTTCCCTCCACCAGAAGCTAAAGTTCGTGCTCGAGAGCAAGGAGGGCAAGATGGAAGTGGTCACAGTAGAGGGAGATCAGCAGCAAGCTAGGCAGTGCATGCTGGCCGTGGTCCCAGCAGAGAAGGAGCCAGAGCGCGTCAACCTGGCGGAGTTTGAAAAGGGTCTATAAGAGATCGGCCGAGACCCTGACAAGAAAAGTATTGAAGACCTAGCCGAAGTCAGGCTCGATCCAGCAGACCCCGATAGATTTTTTCTGATTGGCATGCAGCTGCCAGACGAAGAGAGAGCCGAGCTCTCGAGATTTCTAACGCAGAACGTGGATGTCTTCGCTTGGACCCCGAGCGAAATGCCTGGGGTCGACCCTGAGGTCATGTGCCACAGGCTGAATGTGGATCCCAGCCACAAGCCAGTGGTGCAGAAAGCCCGAAGGACATGGATCAAGCAGACAGACGCGGTGGTTGACGAGGTCGGCAAGTTACTGGAGGCAGGCGCAATCCGGGAAGTCCAGTACCCGGTATGGCTGGCCAATACGGTGGTGGTTAAGAAGAAAACAGGCAAATGGAGGGTGTGCGTGGACTTCACCGATCTCAACAGGGCCTGCCCTAAAGATAGTTTCCCCCTTCCGAAGATTGATCAGATGATCGATGCCACCGTCGGCCACGACCGAATGAGCTTCCATTATGCCTACAGAGGCTACCATCAAATCCCGATGTATGAGCCAGACGAGGAGAAAACCGCTTTCATAACCCCCCACGGCACTTATTGCTATAAAGTCATGCCCTTCGGGCTAAAGAACGCGGGGGCAACATATCAGCCCCTCGTAACGAAGATGTTCCAGGCTCAGCTCGGCAAGACGGTGGAAGTCTACATTGACGACATGGTCGTCAAGTCAAAGCACTCCAGCGACCATCTGACGGATCTGGCCCAAGTCTTCAGCATCCTTCGCGCGTTCAAACTCAAGCTCAATGCTTCCAAGTGCGTCTTCGGCGTGGCTTCTGGCAAGTTCCTCGGAAGCCTGGTAACGCGGAGGGGAATAGAGGCCAACCCGGACCAGATCACTACAATCTTGAGCATCCAGAGACCATCTACTACAAAGGAAGTTCAGAAGCTCACAGGCATGGCTGCAGCACTCAATCGCTTCATCAGCCGGTCATCAGATAAGTGCAGGCCTTTCTTTCAGCTTCTGAGAAAAAATTTAAAATTCCAGTGGACCCCTGAGTGCGACCAAGCGTTGGCAGCACTCAAAACTTATTTGTCTTCACCTCCTTTACTCTCTACCCCAACTCAGGGGGAGATTTTGTATCTATATCTTGCGGTCTCGGATCATGCGGTGAGCTTGGTCCTCATCAGAGAGGACGAAGGGGTACAAAAACCAATTTACTATACAAGCAAGATCCTGCTTGACGCCGATACCAGATACCTTTTGTTGGAGAAGCTCGCACTGGCACTCGTCAGCGCCTCCCGCAAGCTCTCCCATTATTTCCAATCCCACACCGTTGTGGTGATCACGGAGCATCCACTCCGTTCTATTTTCGAAAAGGCTGACTTTTCAAGGTGAATTTCAAAGTGGGCAGTCGAACTGGGACAGTATGACATCCAGTACCGTCCCCGGACTGCGATCAAAGCCCAAATTCTGGCTGACTTCATTGTCAAGTTCGTTTTGCCAAGCTCGGCTCCGACCCAGCCCGGCAAGGAACTGGGGGGCGTAGGGCATGAGCCTGAAGTTACCGAGGTCGAACAAGCTCCCACTGCGGCATGGAAGGTCTTTATTGACGGTTCGTCCACCTCCAAGCGAACTGGCACCGGCATAGTCCTCCAATCGCCAGAGGGACTGGTCATAGAGCAAGCCTTCACCTGGCATCCTCAGCTCCCTCTCCCTCGTCTCGCGGAGGCTCCCAGGCCCGTGCCGAGGCCAGGCGGGCATCGCACGGGAAGGAGGTGATGAAAGCCGAGCTCAGACCGGTTTCCAAAAGAGCTCGCCGCGACCGACCTGCGATCTCATTCTCAGACAAAGATCTAGAGGGAATCCAACTTCCCCACAACGACCCCCTGCTCCTCACAATGAAGCTAAGGGACTTCACCGTGAAGAGGATCCTTGTTGACACCAAAAATGTCACTTTGCCTCATCAAGATCCAAAGAGCTACATGAAGTCGCAACCTGCCATAAATAGGCAATGCTGCTTCTAAAAATAAAATCTTGTCAGAATCAAACAAAAACTGCAAGATTCTTCCAGACAGCCAAAAGAGGAGTACACAAGAAGTTTCAGGCCATTTCAAAATCATTTGGCCTAACTTCGCTTCTCCGACAGCCAAATCAGGCCTCTCGGCGGCAAAGCTCTCCGGGACCATGGTTTCCAAGACAGAACCTATGGATCATCTTAAAATGACTCCAATAGGTTCCCTGTCAAATTTCAAGTCAATCGGACATCGGTTGACCGCACATCAAACCGCGACATCTTCATCGCGACAAAAAGCAAGTCTACAGGTGATAGGACCCCAAACGGCTTCAAAACTCAAACAAAAGCCTATGGTTGGTCTTATTTATTTCTCAGGAGGCTTCACACCAAATTTCAGGTCATTCCGACATCGTTTGACCCAGTTTCAGCTTTTGACAGAAAATCGGCAGCTCTGCGCGACAAAGTCTTCGGCTTTCTCAGGAAATTGGAAACTTTGCAAAATAAAATGCAAGGATTCTCATCAGGTTTCCTACAAAGAAATTAGGCCAATAAATGGTCAAAATGTCAAGGAAAAGTACAGAAGAAAAAAGAATCGAAAAAAAGCAAAAACGGACGCAAAACGGGACACGAAAGGGGGAAAACCCCCCCAGGGTCGCCGGGAAAGCCCCGGAAACCCCGGTTTTCGCCGTTTTTCGCGATTCGAAGGGCCCAGCCTCTGGTACTTTCCAAAATTCATGCTTTTGAGACACCAAGTCCTCTGACATCCGTCCAAAACACGGGTAAATCATCAAGAGTATCGAAGACAGTATTGATCGCCACCCGGTCAACCAAAAAAGTGTGCTTTCTACCCGACCGATCGAGAAATCGACAGGACAGATGGCACCGACCCGCTGTTAGCAACAAACACCTGAAATTACATGGTCATCTGATGTCGATCTACATGAAGATCCATCGATGATCATCGACAGAAGAATTCCAAAAGACGTGGCACGGCCCGCGACTCTTCAGCTGCTCGGCGACCACTTAATGCGATTAATTGACTAGCTTTATTACAGTCATTAATCCATTTCTTTGGACGGCCCAATCAGAAGCAAGCATTCGGGAGTTACAAGTCAAGAAATTCATGGCATTTAACCCATGAAACTCCTCCCATCATGGCGATTAAAGGCGATTAAATGCCCTCAATCTCCTCCGGCCAATCAGAAGCCAAGAAAAAGGAGTTACAAAATAAACAATTCAATTTTGTAACTCATTCCATTATGCGGCTTAATGACATTAAAAGCCCATAAACTCTCCTAAATGGCTACCAAGAGCCTATAAATAGGAGAGCACTCCAAAGGAATCCAGATCGGAAAAAAGAGACAGACACACAGACAGAGAGAAGCACAGAAATCCAGAGAAAGAAAAAAGAGAGAAAACTCTGCGGAAGTTCTACACCGGCCACCGTAACAAGGTGACAAAAGTCCCTTGGGGGGTACCCCCCCAAGGTCCTTGCCTTCTCCTCCTGCCTCCAATGGCTTAGATGTGGCTTTTCAGCCCGTCTACTCGGCTTTTTATTGGACATAGGACCTTCCTTTGGTCTTTGTCTTCTAAAAACCTGAGGTTATAGCCAAGCCAAGCGAATCAAATAGCATCCTCTGTTCTCATCTGCATGGATGATGGCGAAGCCCACATATGGCTTGCGACCGTCAATCTAAACGAGTCCCCCACAATCTCCTGAGAAGTTAGATCCTCCTTTTTCTTGCTTTTCATTGTAGTTTGTATTTTTTCAAAAGAGACAAAAATCACAACTCTTGTCTTTCATTATTGATAAGAATTGTAAATCGGCTATAAACGCCAAAAATCGGCTATAAACGCCAAAAATCGGCTATAAATGCCAAAATCGGCTATAAATGCAAAAAAAAATCGCCTTTCATGGCAAATCAAGAAAATGTCTCTTTTCTTAAATATATGTGCAATGGAAAACTTGAAAGAAGTTGATTTCCTTTTTACTTGCGAAGGTTGATCTCCGGATCACCACTTGCAATTCCAAGTAAAATAGAAAATCTGGCACACCCACAAAAAAAAAGAAATGTTGATGCACGCCCTTGCCCCCGGTTACGAAAGGGTCGGAACCAAACGGACTCCCACGTCCGCCGACCTCGGTAGGAACCGAGCAGGAGCGCGGTCCATCAAGCTGGCATCACCCGGTGGGACTCGTTTATTTGAGAACACGATGCCAGAAATGAAATATTTGCATATCATATATTTTGCTCTATGCTTATATTTCTTTTCTCGATTCCTTGGCTACTTTATAATTGGTGGCCCATGTTGAATTCCGCATAAAAAAAAATGAGATGCGATTTTTTGTTTGGAAATTTCTAATTCTTTGAATTTATTTCCACTCTTTCTCTTTTCAAAAAAAAAATTAAAAAAAAAATTTTTAGATTTCTCAATTTGGATTCAAAATTGAGAAACCTTGATCTGTTCCTATCGTTCATCGCGCTTGCAGAAATGTTGAGCCTGTTCGACTAAGGTTTTGGGCCATGGTTTCTCTTCGATGAGTTCATTAAAAATAAAAAAAAATATATATAAATATATATAAAAAAAAAAAAAAATTTAGATTTCTCAATTTGGATTCAAAATTGAGAAACCTTGATCCGTTCCTATCGTTCATCGCGCTTGCAGAAATGTTGAGCCTGTTCGACTAAGGTTTTGGGCCATGGTTTCTCTTCGATGAGTTCATTAAAAATAAAAAAAATATATATATATATATATATAAAAAAACAAAAAAAATTTAGATTTCTCAATTTGGATTCAAAATTGAGAAACCTTGATCCGTTCCTATCGTTCATCGCGCTTGCAGAAATGTTGAGCTTGTTCGACTAAGGTTTTGGGCCATGGTTTCTCTTCGATGAGTTCATTAAAAATAAAAAAAAAATATATAAATATATATATATAAAAAAAAAATTTCAGATTTCTCAATTTGGATTCAAAATTGAGAAACCTTGATCCGTTCCTATCGTTCATCGCGCTTGCAGAAATGTTGAGCCTGTTCGACTAAGGTTTTGGGCCATGGTTTCTCTTCGATGAATTCATAAAATAAAAATAAAATAAAAATATATAAAAAAAAAAAAGACATAGACCACTAAGGTTAAACCAACTGTGTTCTTTGATCATGGTTGATTCAAAGAAAAGCCTTGTCCAGAGTGTGGAGACAGCTTGACTGTTCTAGGCAAGGGTCCTCCAAACGGGTTCATTAAGTAATCCTACCCTTACCTGGGGGCAATTCTATCAATCAAGATTTCATAAGACCGGGTTAGGAGGCCTATGTGTACTCTCTCGTCTTTTAAATAATTTTTTTTTTCAAAAATAAAATTTTTAAAATAAAAAAAAAAATTTTCAAAAAAAAAATCTTAAAAAAAAATAATAAAAAATAAATAAAAAAAATAAAAAAATAAAAAAAAATAAAAAAAAGTTTTTTTTTTTAAAAAAAAAATCTTCAAAAAATCTTCAAAAAAAAAAACTTCCGTCATTTTGGGTTTAGATTGGAGAAATCTTGGTCTTCTCCTTTCTGGGCACTGGCGCTCGCGGAAATCGCCGAGACCGTGTTCAGATTGGAGTGCCTTTTTCTCTCTTTGATAAACCCGATATTGGCTTTTCAAAAAAAAAAAACTCGTCATTTTTAGATTCAGATCCGAGAAATCATGGTTCATTTCTTTCTGAGCACTGGCGCTCGCGGAAATCGCCGAGACCGTGTTCAGATTGGAATACCATCTGCTCTCTTTGATGAATCCAATCTTGACCTTTCAAAAACAGAGAATCTCATCTCATAGATGCGGTCTCAAAACATTTGTGTCTAGCGGTACTAGTACGCCCTTTCAGGGTCTACTGTATTGCGACCGGCACATTTGTAACTCCAACTTTATATTCTTCTTACCTCGAGCAAGCTCTGCTTCTCGATAAGTCGAATTTAAGTTCACAATTGCTTCTAGCAGTCACTGGGATGCCCATTCTGGGCTTACCATACCTGCGATCAGAACAATTGTACCTTCTATGGCATTTTGTCTTCCTCATATTGCTTGGGTCATCTACCTCGAGCAATCTGAAAAGACGAAACCATAGAACTTCCCATTTATGATCATTATATTCTTGTGATTACTAATGGATGTGGTCTTGTTTCAGAAATTTTCGAAAAACTAACAATGGCAGCTTCACTAACCATTACTTTCGACGAAAGCAAGCACCAACTCATGCTTCAACAGAAGCAAACCACGCGCACCTACAAGCGCCCCATCAGCTGCCGAAGCGTCAACTCCCTCGGCAACTCTGTGAACTCCGGGTCGACCTCGACTCCCCGGACTATCGTCTTCGGGACGCTGGGACCATTCCCACTTCCTGAGGAACAAGCTGCTCCCTCCAAGAAGCAGAAACTCGCCTCTCAACGTGTCACTACCGTGACACCAAAGGCGAGCACCAGAAGGCCTGAAGCCCGTGGCAGCCCCACGAAGCCTCAACCTACAAACAACCAGGTCTACCCCAAGACTTGGTCCCCAAGACCTTCACTAAAACAAAGAAGGTCCCAGACATCCACTAAGCCAGCATTCCTGGCCCCACTCAAGGAGAACCAGTTCTATCCTCTTGCTTACATGAAAGAGGAGAGACCCTATCTCCAACCTGACTTCCAAGTCATCCCAGCATGAGCCGGCTTGTTCCTACAAGCCCAAAATCAAGTCATGCATCACAAGGCCTCCACAAGCACCTGCTAAGGCCTACAAATCTGCAGTTCGACCCTTTATCTCTACAGGGGCCGAACTTCACAAATTCAAAGCTTTGCTGCAACAGGCGAAGGACAGGGTTCGCATCCTGTCCTTGCCCAGCTACAGAGAAGACAGGCTCGGCTGCTGCGCCCGAGGGAGCACATCCTTCATCGTCAGAGCCCAGTCAGAGCTGACCGAAGCTCAAATTGCTCGTCGTATACGCCGCCGCGCGTCGTACCGACAAAAGAGACTACTAGAAGCAAAGGACCCAGCCTCCTACACTTCAAGTCTCTCCCAAATGGGTCGAAAAAGAAAGACCCAACCAAGTTGCTGCCGTCCATATGGTTGGAAAAACCAGAAGGCGCCAAAAATCAGCAACAAAAATCCATGTCCGACGTCCAATGACCCGCAGCGTCTCCAGGACAAGAAGACATTCAGAAGAATCCCCTGCTCCTTTAAGCAAAGGACAGCAGAGTGATCCTTCCTCAAGCTCTTCTTCGAAAAGAATGAGCCCCAGCTCAGTCACCAGGACAGTTTCTTCGTTCGAATCACGAAGGATGAATGTCTTGGCTACAAATTCTGAGCCACCACCCCGCAATCCACCTCCAGAAGATGCGATCACCCGCATCCAGCAGTTGGAACAGGGCCAGCAGAGGATTGAAACTCTGATGGAAAACCTTCTCCTCGCCTTCCAAAATCAGGCGAACAATGAACCTCCTCCGAATCATCAAGACGACGAGGTTAATAGAGAAGAAAATGAGTCACGCGCCCTTACCAAAAAGGACGTAGACGGTATCCTCGCCAAAGCAAAAGAAGAGGATATACTCAAGGAGCATGGGATCAAGCCACCATATCCCTTATGGATGGACTCGGTCCCGTTCCCCACCAAATTCAAGCATCCTACTCTCCAAACATATACGGGGAAAGGATCAGCCAGACAGCACGTCATCCACTTCAAGATCCTGACGGGAGCTATCGCGGATCAAGATGCACTCAAGATCCGCCTCTTTGCAAGTACCTTAAAAGGTACGGCCTTCGATTGGTACTCCACTCTGCCGGAGGACTCAATCCAAAACTGGGCCATGCTAGAGACACGCTTCCTCACTCACTTCAAAGGTGAAGATCACCCTGCTACTATGGCTCAGCTGTGCAGCCTAAAACAGGGGGAGAATGAATCAACATATGACTTCATTCACAAGTGGAAAGCAATGGCATACAAATGCTCTGATGTATTGCCACAAGCGTCGCTAGTCGATATCTGCCGAAACAACATGAGAGCCAGAATCCGCTCCATGATCATCGGCAACAAATCAAAAAACCTGGGAGAACTCCTAGAAGCTTCCATGGAAGCTGAAACGGTGATTAAAGACCTCAACAGTCAGAAATCATCAAGAAAGAGCCAACCGCCATTGCAACCTCTAAACCAAAGAAGAAAGAGGTCCTCAATGTGCAGACCAAGCCAGCTCCTCAGCCACCAAAGAAAGCTGAAAACAAAGCTGCTGGTAAGAGACCTGAACTCTCTGATGCCTTCAAAGAACGAGTAGAGAAGAAATACCCGTTTGATGAAGATGTTGATGAAATCTTCGGGGCTCTTGTGGCAAACGGCAAGCTCACCTTGCCTGAACCAAAAAGACCGGGTGATGTTGGCAAAACCAACGATCCTCGGTACTGTCCATACCACCAGATGATCTCGCATCCTCTCAATCAATGCTTCGTTGTGAGAGAGAAAATAAATGAGATGTGGAAAAAACGGAGTCATCACCTTTGACAAAAACTATGGGTCTGCCTCCGTCAACATGGTGACATGTGGACAAACATCAAGATCACCGAAGAAGAAGATCACTACTTCCTTCAAAGTGATAAACTCAATCGAAGCGTCCGAGGAACTGATTCCTTACCCGACACCAGACGGACAACCGATATGGGTACATCCCGATCTCCTGGAAGATGAAAATTGGGAGGTCGTGAAAACAAAGCCTACAGCTCAACAGCGAAGGCAGGCTAGGAAACATCTCCTCAAGCTCAAACGGCAAGAGAAGACCCAGCCAAAACTAGAGGTCAAAGAAAAGGCAGAAGCTTCCTCTACCGATTCACTGGAGGTAACAAAAACATCCCTTCCAGAGACTTCAAAGGGGGTAAGGAAATTCACTCTCAGTGATTTCATGCCACCTCAATTTAAAGAAGCCATGCAGGAGACATCATACTCTTGCAATTCGGTAGTTGGATTCTCCATTGATGGATACGAGTCCAGCGACACCGATGATGGATTCGAACCCAACTACACAGATGAGTGGGAGGAATCCCTTGAAACAGGAGAATATCTCTCCGATGAAGAATGGGTTCCTGAGTCTCATCTTATGCCAGTAATCTGGTATAACCCCCTACAGCCACAAGGATCCTGGTCTGATGATGAAGAAGACCAAGAGGCTGTACAAGAAAATGCTGCTGACCCAGCACCTCTCATCACTCCAGTGGAAATCAACGATGTTGAGCCACAAAGAGATGATGAAGAAGAAGATCCGGCTCCCATGCCTGATCTTGAAGAATATGCAAGGATCTTGCAGCGACTCGCTCTAGAACAAGAGCAAGAACGCGTCAACGAGCCTCCTCGCAATCCAGAGCCTGAAGTCCCTGAAGACCACCAGGTACATCCTCCCTTAACTCCTGAAAATGGAGAAAATTGCTGGATAGACGATCCTCTCACATCCGAGGATGAGTCTGACTCCGATCAGGCAACGTCTCCCGTCAGAGCTTCCTGTAATGTGATAATTCGGGATTATAGCTCTTCCGAAGCATCGTCTGATGAAAGCACTTACACTCCGGCGACGCCTAGCAATATATCTTCTGGAGCCACCTCATCTCACGTGACTTTCACTGAGATGACACCCTCTCAGGTTTCTTCTCCTGAGACTGTGACTTCAAAATTCACACCCTTCCTGACTGAAGAATTCCCAGCCATTGATGCTTGGGACGATGAATTAGTCAACGAAGAAGAAAGATTGCTGGATGCTGTTCAGGACTTGTTCCCGGAAAATGCTCCATGCAACACAATCACTGAGGATGGTAACTCTGCTGCTGATGCATCCTCAGCAAATGAAAAACGACAGCCTCTTGATCCTGAAGACAATCTTCCAAACGAAGACCCTTCTCAGAAGCTCTCGAAGTTGGTAGAGGCACCCGCTCTGGCCGGGACTACCACAAAAATTACAACCAATCTTCTTTTACATATGTAAATCCTTCGGGAAAAGATGTTGTAAGCGCCCCTAGTGGCAACAATGATGAACATGCAGGCCTAAGGAGGCTTTCAAGTATGACTTGATTGAACACTTCAAGCACATACCTGCACGTCTGCACATCCTAGATTGTTGCGAATGTCTCCGCACACTCGTGATAATCTCATCTCAGAATTACAAAAACTGAATGAGGATGTCGACAAACATGCCCCGCAAGTCCTCCAAATTGAAATGGATTACCGGGTCAAAACTCAGAAGCCTCCTCAAAGGGAGAAAAGAAGAAAACTGAGGGATCATGCATTGAATGCCTCTCGGTTAAAAAAGCAGCCAGTGCAACCATCGCCTTCACAAGGATGACCTCCTACTTGGTGAAACCAGGCATAACCGACCCCTGTACTTCACAGGGTATATCAAGGAAATGCCTATGCATAGAGTTCAGATCGACCCAGGTTCTGCACTCAACCTTATCTCCACATCGGCTCTCGAAGAGTTGGGCATCCCACCCAGCAAACTGAGCCACACATCTGTATCTATCTTTGGATACGATGGGAGTACTCAAAGGCCTATCGGTAAAATCAGGTTCAAATTGCAGATAGGTGATCTTATCTCTGAGGTCACAGTGTATGCAATAAAGACCCCTTCATGCTACAAACCTCCTTCTCGGACGCCCTTGGATCCATGAGAATGGTGTTGTCCCTTCAACTCTACATCAATGCATCAAGTTTGTTGGCGACGACGGCATGATACATCGAGTCTTTGCGGACAAAACCCTTCAAAGGTAAAGAAATCCACTTCGCAGCCACTCATAAGATGTATGAAGGTGATGAAAGAAGAAGAGGAGAAGACTACAGCATCCTTTTGCCGAACATTCTTCAGAAAGCATAAAGGCACACGATCCTCAACACTCACCGGAAGAAAATAAACCATCCGGATAAAATCTGAGAGAACATTCAACCTCCCTTCATCATCTCCCTTCAAATTCTTTCAAAGCCGTTGGTCATCACAACTAAAGCGAAGAAGGCAAAAAAATAGCCTGGGGGCAATTTGTTGTCGCTTACCTGTGTCATATCATGCAAGACACGGACCAACGGATTCAGAGCCAGAAGACGACACATCGTCAGCCAAGCTGACACTAGCAAGTTCAGCCTGCTCTTACTCCAATGGAGACAACTTCTGACATAGAAGATCCTACGTCAGCTTCCTTCGTTGTTCCAGCAACTTCACAAAGGAAAAGCCGATCTTCTTCCATAGATCGGATGCTTCTTCATCAAACTCCATGCTTGAACCTTTCCAAAATAAAGGTA